>CM046887.1:5164556-5343230 GCA_025688845.1 Cucumis hystrix
GAATGTGTATAGTCTTGTCGCCTATATGAAACCGCAAACTTAGAACCTCAATCATAAAACCTCATGAGTACTAGCTCACATGATGACTGTTACACTACATACATTACCCATACAAATATGATACGAACAAAAAAAGAAAACAAGCAGAAACATTTGACATTTTTTTCAATTTTACCTTTGAAATGAATCTTTTGGGCAATTATTTCAATGTATTGTGCAAACCCTTCTTCAGAAACTTCACACGGTCGTTCATAGCATGTGATCTTTGCATAAGTTGGTGCAAAAAAAGACGAGTCGCTTTTGTAAAATCCTTCAAATAAAAACCTCAAAACTTTACCATATTTGCAAATAAAATTTTGGGCTACATTATAGGCAAATCTTCTTGTATTCCATTCAACTATACAATAAGATTCCGTCATGTGACAAATTTGTTTAAAGAAAATTGAGTTTTTTCTTTTTCGTTTGGGTTTAAAAAGGAGAATGCATATAGGTCAACCGTAGTCTAAGCTACATCTAATCATCACTCGAACGACTAAACCTAAATAAATCAGACAAATAATTAAGAAAAAACATCAATGCAAATTGCTTTCTTCCATATATTTTAAATGCTTGATAGATTTAAACTCGAAAAGATTGTTACAAAAGAGTAACTTTATTAGAGTTTGTTTGATAGATAATTTAGATTCTATTTTATGTTTTCAGATTCATCAACAAATATGCATTTGACAGACAATTCAGATTCTATTTGAAAATTGTTTCTGAATCTAAACCGTGTAAATTATGAAAACAAGTTTTTATGTTTTAATTCAATTTTTTTAAAAAAGAAAACTCAATTAATTTTTTAAATATAATATGATCATGTGATGTATTATAAATTATATAATAATACAAAATAATAATTATACAAATTTTTAGGTTAACTTACAAATTTGGTCCTTATGATTTTAAAGTTAAATTTAGTCTCTATAATTTATAACTATAATTTAGTCATCTTGGTTTGATAAAATTATAGAAAATAATCTCGCGGAACTAAGACTTTCAAATCATAAGGACTATATATAAGGTTTTATCAAAGTTTCTCCGACGACAAAAATTGCAACTTAATCAATTGTTTTGAACATAAATTATTGATAAATAAATTAATAACAATTTATTGTCAACTAAATCTTAGTGAAAGATGTTTTATGATTTATAAAAATATAGTATGAAACAAATATATTTAAAAAAAAAAAACTATAACCAAACACATCTACATATCTAAAATCATGAAATACAAATCCCTTATTTATACAACTTTTCTTGTTTTGAAATTTCTATTTTCAGATTCTCTATCAAAGAATGATGAGGGTAATTAAATATGAAAGCTTGTTACTCAATCTTAGAGGGAGGATGGGTGAATAAAGGTGCCTTAATTGAATGAGTTAAGGCTTGAGTTACTATGCTGTTCCCAAGTACCTTTTTAGGCTTGAGTTAATTAAATTGCTTGAGGTACATTTCAATATATTAAGATCTAAATTTCCCTTTTTAGGATGGTTTATTGAAACTATTTTAGGTGAGAATGTGAGATGAAAAACTTAGTAAGAAAGTGATCAAGAACACCAAGTGAAAAGAGATATTCAGGCAATTAAATTACCATATAATGGAATATACAGGAAAATTGAGAGCAGATGGTATAAATAATACGCAGGCATCATCTGTAGACCCAGTATGTGATGGTATGAAGACTCAATGGAATATCTACAAAACCCAAAACGTGACGGTATTGATCACTGGTATCGACCTCAACACCATCATCGTTTGGCAATGGTAGATAGACATATACATATACATAAGTGAACTGTTACCATACTCTAATATCTGGATATCATCATTGAAGTTCTAGTGTTTATCATCCTCGCTGTCATGCTTTTCTTTGAGCACGACATAAAAAGATCACAGGCTAATGTGGACCAATGTTGCTGGTGTTCTAATCCATGCTCCCAGTTGCATGTCAAAAGCTTCATAGCTATTGAAGACCAGCACCAAATCACCGAGTCGATGAGTGGCAGAAACCAGTTACTACAACCTAAGATAAACCATCACCTGGTAATAGTTACATGCTTTTGTATCCTATCTCTATATCAATCGCCTTTAAAGTGCATACATCCTTTTGTATTCATTATTCAACAACTCTGATTCTGATGCTACAACAGACATGGAATAGGAACGAGATCTGCTCTCCCCTCGCTTAATACTTCTCATTTTTGACTCCTCCATCCTGTGCTGAACGACACAATAGCACATGGAACCAATTGTTGTAAGCATTATTGTGCTACCAATCACAGTTGCACAGATGGCGAGCCACTTGTGGTTTGACCCAACAACCACATATGTGATTGAAATGAAGGCAACTGAAATGAAGAGGCAAGCCAACCACATGAGCTTGTTAATTACAAAAACCAGCTGTCTCTTTGCCTTCTGTTCAATCACAACCACAGATGTCTGGACAACTACAACTGCCAGGGAAATGAACAATGCCATACTGTCCGAGACCATAAAAATGATGAAAGCTGCATTTGTAGCGATATGTGCCTGTCCCAGAGTTTCACCATTTGATTTCTGCTCGACAAACTGGCCTGGTACGGTGAATATAGCCGCAAAAGCAACAGTAGCAATGAGAACAGCCACAACAGTTGCAGAGTTTATGGCATTGTTGAGACCACTAATGTGAAGTTTCTTTAACCTTTTCGCGATTCTCTGAACCCTAAAACCAGTTTGGCGGGTCTGCTGTAGTTGGGATTCAACATCATGCTTTATGTCACTAACCGTCTGCTTAAGTTGCTTGGCTGCACTTGGGGGTTTGCCCTGGTCTTTGGAAATGACTGCACCTGCTTCCTTCAAGATGTTTACAAGTTCTGAAGATCCAAATTTCTCCGCAATGTCAAGTGGGGTTTCTCCATTCTTGTTGATGGCATTGATGTTGATTCCATTAACAGATAATAGGCGACGAACATTCTGCAAATATACAAAGATCTCAAAATAAGGCCGACATCCAGTATGAGAATTAAAAATGGAAGCTGAACTTTTTCTTCAATTTAAATAGACAAAATGAACATCAGCATTAAACTTGATATAAAACAGAAAATGACTAGAAAAAACAATTCGCAAGTTTTTTCTCTTCTTTGTATGTTCTAGCTAGATAACCTTTCATTACAGTCAATAAAGAATATTAGGAGTGACCAAACTAAAAGGGTTGTCTAATGTCCTCGCCCTGATGATCTTTGATTCACTTTTTACCAGAGTATATGGGTGAGGATTCAGAGTCATTCAAAAATTTTGGGGAAGTTTTTCAGTCATCATCTAATGAGACTTTTATAGTCTTTTGAGGTGAGGCAATTAACGTAAAGAATTTCAGCCCATTACCACTATCATTATTAAAAGGACTGTAAACGAAAATTTATAAGGCTAGATAAGAGATCGGTAGTTCCCTCCACAAAGATCTTTTGCCAAAATATTTATCAATTATGTTAACAAAAGGAAGTTATTTCTTTTCACCTTGGTTGTGGATGCTCTCAAAAGAATGCTTTTAAAGGAAGCAATGGACCATGGCTAAGAGTATTCAGGACCAATTCACTCAAGTCACATAGGTGCCTTGATGTAAGTCCTTGCCAACGTTGTGAGGACCTCATAAATTAAAGTAGTTTTTCATACAAAAGTTTCTAAGTCACTGTCAAAGTTGAAGCTGATAAGGTTGAAGCCCAGCAAGGAAGATTTAACGTGCAATTGACCAGCTCCCCCAATGATATGGGTCTCCCACTTGATCAAAATCCCAGAAGTCCATGTTTGGGAACTGATAATGAAAATTGAAAAGTTATAGGAAGCATCTTTTTTCCCAAAAAGATAAGGCCTTTTCCTTAAAAGGTCATCTAACTCTTCTGTTAGCTTTGAGTGGAATTTCTCACTATTCTTGTCAATGTTTACGATCCCTTTGTTCCTACCAAGAAAGATTAGGAACTGATGAACAATTTATTTGTGGGAGTGTCCAAAAGAGGTTGGCCTTGTATGGTCAATAGTGAAAAGAAATGAACAAAGGGTCGTCTGGGTATTTGGAACTTGCTTAGAAAGAACATCTCTTTGACTAAAGGGTTTGGCATCACTCTTTAGTTTCGTTACATAGAGTAACTATAAGAACTGGTTGTTACACATTTGCAGGTGGGATGGAACTCAGGGTGTTGATTCTAGAAGGATCATGGGATAGCATTGATCCTCTATCCAGTTCTGTTAACCATCTTTATTCTCTACCAGGCATTGTTCCCTTTTGATAATCTTCTCATCTCTGTCAGGGGTCACTTTGATTTTAGGTTTCAATGATATGCTTTCTATTGATAATCTTGTGAGTTGCCTTCTCCTATAACCTATCGTTTGACTTGAAATTCTGACAGACAGTTCAGTTCTTCTTTCCTTGGCTGGTAGTGTGGAGAAAATCAACACTATTGATGTCATCAAACGTTTTTAGCTCTCAGGTCAAGTCCAAACTGGGGAGTGTTGTAAAATTTTTTTTGGAGGATATAAATCATCAGTTGTGGATTTGCCCTTTTCTAACTTCAATGTGGGTGGCTTTTTACAAGTCCCTCGGTGTCATTACAGGTGGTTTGGTCCATATAGTTAAATAGGATTAGGAGGGTTTAAAGTTTTGCAGACTCAACTATAATGTGTTGGAGTTTCCTATAGTTAAATAGGTTGTTTATTCCATTGTTTGTTTTTCCATTGATATTGATAGAAGCGAGCTTTTAAAAATATATACATATATAATATTGTAGCACACAGTTCTCTTAATGCATGTGAAAAAATAAAATAAAACTGAACAAATTCAATCACAATGGCCAGTGGGTAACTTTTCTTTTTTTTGAAAATTGTGCTTTTGTTCTCCAATCTTCTTTATATCCGTAATTATCTGAGTCAGCTTACGCACACCTCGACTAATATCACAGGATAACTCATCTGACCCTAACAAAACCAAGTTTTTGAAGACCACTTTTTTTTCGTTTTTAAATTTTGGATCTAATTTTGAAGCATTCCTAAGAGGTAGGTAACAAACCATAAAAATTAATAGATGGAAGTGGTGTCTATGGGCTTACTTTTCAAAAACCAAAAGCCAAATAGTTAAAAAACGGGGAATAAATGATAACAATACTGTACCTATAGGCTACCCAATGTATCACAGTATATTTGAAGTTAATCAAGATTCAACCACAGATCTATCAAAGTAATTGGATTTTCAAGATTAAAGAGCATTAACGAGACACTGAACACAATTATTACCCATTGCTAAACTTAATCTCAGGGAACCCAATTATGTTAACAACAAATGGTGGGCTAATATCATTTTGACAAGTCATGAAAAATGAACGGGGAAGAAAAATGGCTCACTAAATCAAAGTGCTTAGTAAGTATCCATGCCAGATCAAACTAATGAAGCAAAATTAGCATCAATTGAACGCTTTTGAAGGCTATAGAGATATGCAAAATAGATTGTTTACCTCAGTACGTCTCTTCAACACTGCAATGTGTAATGCTGTATTACCCTTGTTATCTTCCAAAGTTAAAACTGAAGGATCAGGTCTTAGTAACTCCATCACAATGCTATCGTTCTGCCCTTTTACAGCCATGTGCAGTGGGGTTTGCCCCTTCTTGTCAGTTCGGAATCCGAGGGTTGGGTCCTTGCTTACTAATAATTTAACAACTTCAACATGGCCCATTCTGGCAGCTGAATGAAGGACAGTCTTACCATTGTTTCGAGCTATCTTAGAAAGGTCTGAGTCTGTTTCGAGAAGGAGATTTACCACATCAATGTGCCCCTGCATGGCAGCTGTGTGCAAAGCAGTTGAGTTGACCGAGTCTGTGGTCATGGCCAAGTTGGGATATACATCAAGAAGTTCCTGCAACACCTCTGCAATATTTGTTCAATCAGAAGGGGCATCAAGAAGAAATAAAATTATAAAGAAAACAACAAAAGGTTGATGTCACAGTGTAATATCTTGAGGAAGAAGATGTCTGATAATTTTCCTTTATTATTTCAGCTCTTTTGGTTAATAAATTTGAAAACGTGATAAAACCTCGTGAAAAGTCAAAAAAGTAAATCTAGAAAGAAAAAGAGAAAGCAGACTATTACCAGTAATCGGGTAAGATCTTGACAAAAAAATCTTATGCCATCAAAAAATAAAAACCAGAAAATAAAAGGTGTGTACCTCGGAGAAAAAGCATACATATCTGAAGATTCTAGTTGTGTATTAAAAACTTATAATAAAAAATCCAATAGCTTAAATATAGTTTTGACACAGAGGGAAGGGCTTTCAGTAATGACCCAAAAACAACGATAAAGCTTAAGGTGAAAAACTCTATCAGATATGTATGCTTTTTTCCCTATTAAAAAAAATAAAAATGAAGATTCTAGTTGTGTATCCAACAAGGGCAAATGTTCATGAGACAAGTCGAACACTAGTCTAATATGCTTAACATGTGCTTGACACATGGCCACCAACTGTCAGACTTGTATTCAATTTGATCAAAGTTTTGATTTGTGTGTATTGTCAATTGTGTCTAACGTATATTAAACACAAACTATTACTTATTCAAACTAAAGTGTTTCTTCGTTCTCTTCATAAACCATTATTGAGATGCAAGTTTAATAAAGGCAATACCGTGCTTACAAATCAACCAAAAGAATAAACATATTTTTCAATTTGAGGGGAATAGAAGGGAGTAATAAAGGTGAATCATAAAGTCAAATACTATTTGGCAGTTGATAAAAGGTCAGATACATAGACACACATTTATCAAGCAATTGGCATATCCCTAAAGTCATTGACAATAAGACATGCTATTATGGTTGAATGTGATATCTGATTGCAATGGTTTAATCTAATAGAGGTTCTTACTGAGATGGCCATGCTTTGCTGCAACGTGGAAAGCATCATATCCGTTTCTGGCAGCCATAAATGAAGTCTCAAGGTCCAAATATTTCAACATCTCTGCAACGACGAAGTCATGCCCATTTTCAGCAGCTGCATAAAGAGGAGTCTCACCTTCGAGATTCTGCTTTGACAATAATGAATTTGACTCATTTTTATCATTGCTATTCTGAAGAATCTCTTTGACTCTCACTACGTTTCCAGCTCGTGCTGCCAAGTGAAGTGGTGAATCCCCACGTTTCCCAGGTGATTCCTTCGTCTTCTTCCTCTCCCCGCCCATGAAACTGAGTTGCCTCTCCATCACCATCCGAAAGCTCTTCTGCTTCTCCATGAACCCTCTAATGCTTTTCTGCGTCTCCATAACCACACGAGAGCTTGGCTGCTTCTCCAACGATATTTCTTTCAAACTATTCTCCATGATCGTATTCAGAAGATAATCCAGCAAATCAGTTTACAAGTAAATCTGAACCAAACAAACTCTTTCTTCGGTTGAAACAAAATTTTCAATTTCACAGCCCCAAAAACCTAATGCTAATTGCTCATGGTGGGTGGAAAAAAAAACCCAACACTAGAAATCAATCAACGATTGATTCTCAATACTTCAAATCCTGATTCTCAGATCGCTTGATTTAGGAAGTAATATAAGAAAAGCTTCAAAATCAATCGATTTGGTACTTTCCTGAACAACTCTTGTCCAGCTTCTGAATTCCAAAATTCAAATTATTCCTCCTCCTTTCCTCCTGCCTGCAATAAAAACCCATTTTCAACTTCAAAAATTACAGCAACCCATGAAACCAAATAAGCTCAAAACAAGAAATCAATACCACAATCAGAGTATCAGATAGTAGAATCAAACACCCAATACCTCAGCCTGCAGCTTCCAACACCCACAAGACGTATCAGCAGACAAAACCCAGATGGAAAAAGAAAAGAAGAAAACCAGATGAGAACGAAAGATGAAGAAGCAACACGTTTTGAGGAAGAAGCATAGAATGAGAAATGGAAGATGAGGAGAGACAAAAGCATTTGTTGGGGCTCTGTTTTTAATTATTCGAATACATCCAAAGGAGTAAAAAGAGAGAAGAAAAAAAAGGGAAGAAAGATGATAGATACTGTCAGTAATAAGAAATGAAGAAATATCCAAAAACCCATTACAGAGTGAGAACCACCACAACCACCATCTCCACATGAATCGCACGTATCAAACTCTCTCTCTCTCTCTCTCTTCCTTCTCCTATTCTGTTTACTACAGCGTCAACTTTTTTCAGCCAAACACGCCTTTCTCCCTCCCACTCCCTAAAACCAAACCGTGGGATTCCCATTCCCACGTCATGATGCTTTTATATCCTCTTTTTTACTTTTTCTTTCTCTCATGTGGGTAATCATTGTGATGATACTCACTGTATTCTTATATAAGTTCACACCTTTCAAAAAAACCAATTTAACCTATTGCTCAAGACCATATGCTTCAACAAGTGTCGTCTAACTCATTACATCTATTGATTCAATACATATGATACTCTCGTTCAAGGTAGTTAACAAATGATATCAAATTCTATTACTTATGTATCTAAAAGGTAAAGAGTTAGGCCTTATTGACTTGTTAAGTGCTTAAAAAGTATATACTCTAACTTCACTCATTTTAATCGTAAAATTGCTTTTTTAAAAAAAGAAAGAAAGAAAAGTAGAAGTAGGGATAAGAATCAAACTGTTTCTAGTGTCTATGGTCAACATACAAAGGACCGAAGATGCAAATGAGTCATGTTTTAGACAAACTTTTTTGTGGCTTATGTTCATCGTTGACTGAGACAAATTAAATAGGATTTCAAGTTCAATTAATGAACTCAAACCTTCAAAGCCAATACACTTCTGTTTTAAAATCCTTTGTCTGAATTTCCGAATGAGTTTTCTCAAAAATAAGAAATTTAAATAAATTATTTATCATTCATAAAACAAAATCACTAAAATATAAAATTTATTACACAATATTTTAAATTCATTTCAAAAAAAATTTTCTTTTATTTGAGTTCAATTGTGGAAAATTGTAAAACAAAGGAGTAAATTTGATATTTATTTTTTATAGGGTAAATAGTTTGTTGAGAATAATTTGAGTAGTTTAAATATTATTTATATTTATATCAATTTAATTGTTTTTATTCTTTTGTGTGAGATTGAGATTGAGATTGACTAGTTTTTTAAAAAGTTGTATTTTTAAAAAAAAAAAATATTGTAAATGCAAATATCATTAGTTTGTTTGTTATCTCAAATTTATTTTTATGTATTTTCATATTCAAAAGACTTTTCTCATTCAACTTATGCATGTGCCTTTCATTTTCAATATTATGAAACACGTGTAAGGTATGTAATTACAGTTAGCTTAATAAAAAATGAATAACAAAACAATAAATTTTAAAGAGTAAAAATATGATTATAAGATTAATTTTAAAAAATAACAAAAAACAAAAATTCAAACGACTAAACTAGACGATATTTTTATCTATGAATTTACTTTCTAGGTTGTAATTAATTATGAGGTAATGTGAATGAATTTCTTTAGGCCATACTAACTCTCCTTGGTTAATTTTGTATTTAGATTTAAACTAATCAAACAAAATTTGTACAACAGTAAGTCAAACTAATTTTTTTTAAAAAAAAAGGTTTTTATTAAGTTGGCTTAGAGTTGATTTTGTTGATAAAATTAATAAATTCTAGAAGTTTTCTTCTTGGTTAGGTGAAGTCAAAGTGAGGGTACAATCCAAATCACAAACAAACGTTTCTCCCATTTTTAATTTTACTAGTTTAATTGTTTCTTCTTCTTCTTTTTTTTTAAATATAATAATAGTACAGAAAGAGAAAGAGAAAGAGGACCGGACCTCCACGTTGATAAAAATGTTGTATTGATTACCACTAGATTAAGTTCACTACACAATATAACTGTTTTTCTTTATATTATTCTTACTTTACATCTAAATATTAGGGGTGATCATCGGTCAGATGGGGTGGTTTTATATAAAGTTGTCATCGAAAATTGACTCGATTGGTTTACAAGAGGAGAAATCGACCGCCAACAATTTGAACCGATCGGTCAAATTGCTAGTCGGTTTTGGTTGGTTCGATTTTTCTTGGCTGAAATGAGATGAAGGAAGAAGTGGAATCATAGGGCTTATCTCGGTATTTTCCGATCGAGATGAAGGAAAAAGTGGAATTTTGGGGTTAATCTCGATGTTTCCCGGCTTAGATGAAGGAGAAAGCTATAGAGATCGAGTTATCGGGCTAATCGTGATGCTTGTCCGACCAGGATGGAAGACATAAAAGTTAACAGGCCTGGAACTCGGGCCATCTCGGAGCCGAAATTGGAAATAGAGAAATTATATTCTTTGGTAATTGCATGAATTTAGTTTTTGTTTACTTCGGTTTTATTTTTTAATAATTTATATTTATATGTTTATAATATTTTGGAATTTCAGTCAAGTTTTGGTTGGCGATGATATAAACTCGGTCGAGTTGGTTCAGTTTTTAAAAAATCTCTTCCTTAAATCGACCGTCGAGTGTCGATTCGTTTGGATCAATTTTTTAAATGTTAGGTTGATAGAAAAATTGCAAGAGATTGATCAATTAGAGAAACAATCGAGAAAATACATCACATCTTATGAGAGATGTTGAAATTATTCTTCATACTGAAAAATATAAATATTATAAATAAAAGGATAGACATGTGAAAATTGTTTAATATATACACCAATTTAATTATTGCTATACTATTCTTAAAACAAAACAAATAGGAACATGAAAATGTGCCTTCTAATTATTCAATCTCATATTTTAAAAAGAAAACTTGTAATTATTGAATCTCGTCATTTTCAAAATAATAATGAACAACTACTATGGTTCTTTTATATACAATACATATATTGTAACTACTCGTAAAGTTCTAGCACAACAAAATAATCTTACTAATTCTCTTTTCTGATGGAAAATATCATCATCACCACTTGATAACTTTCTTATTTCCTAAGACCTTGTTTGATATCATTTTTGGTTTTTTTGGTTTTTAAATCTTGCTTATTAAAAGCAAAAAAAAAACACAACTTGTGTTGGTAACCGTTTTTCGGTTCCAGTTCTTTTAAGAATGATTTTAGTATTATTATAATGAATATAAAAACTAATTTTATAAAGGCCAGAACTAAAATTTTAAAAATTCTCGATTCGATTGTAACCACTCCATCGACTAAAATAAATAAAAGTAATTATAATTGATAGGAATTTTAGGAATAATAATTAAGTATATAGCAACATTTTTAAAAATTGCAAATATAGCAAAATCTATATATTTGCAACATTTTCTATATGTGATAGACTTTGAAAGATTGGACTATATTTGCAATTTTTTTAAATGTTGATATATACTTAATTATTTTGAATCTAACCGTTATATTTACATTTATCCAAAATAAAAATGGTTGGAATACTTTCTACCAATTAATTAAAGAAAAATTACTAAAAGAAAAATGTCTAAGAGAAATAAATAAAAAAAATTGAAAATAAAAAAAAATCAACACATATATCCAAAACATTTAGTAAAATTGAATCACAAAATTTGCAAAAATATCAATTCCATCCCACACCAATGATCATTGAATGTTTTCTTTCATCAATGATAATTGAGTCTCCATTATTTATTCAGCCCATTGATGCTATCATGCAATTTGATAAAATTATGAATTGTACGACAAAAGAAGAAACTATAACCATAATAATTTCGAAGCCTTGATTTCTAGGTTAGAATCATTGATTTACAAGATGATAGCTCTTATAAAGTGCTACATTTATCTCCTTAATCTACTTTGTTCGTTATCTTAATATGTTTAAATATCTATTTTGTATGATTATGGAAGAGTTTGGTGTCATTTAGAGGACTTCAAGAGAAGACTATGGACCGGGCACACGCGCTTGCTATGGGCTGCATCGGCACTGAAAGGTTCGAGAGAACATATTTGAAGAGCGCAGCGCAACGACGGTACCAAACCCCGTGGCGAAGACATCGTGTGTTAAAAAGAAATGAAACGAAAGGAAGAGTCAAATATGAAATTTGAAAAGAGTACGAGAGGGTTTCAAAACGTTTGAGCTCTCAAAATACCAACCACCAACCAAAATCCAACGCCATTAAAGCTCCAACATCGAGCCTACCAACTGCATCCGTTTCTCTCATCTTCCATTTTAACGTTTCTCATATATCTCTCTCTCTCCATTTTTCTACAATTCAACATAGAGAGGGAGTGAGAGAGAGCGCGTTCTTTGGAGAAGACAGCAATGGAATACTGGAGGATGATTCTGCCGTCTTTCCTGTTAATTTTGACCTTCTTGGTGACGGATCTTGTGCGCCCTACCCATGCCATTTGGCTTAACCTTCCTTCATCCGGAACCAAGTGCATCTCTGAGGAAATCCAAAGCAACGTCGTTGTTTTGGCTGATTATGTCGTCATCTCTGAAAATTACACCCACTCGCCCACCATTTCCGTCAAGGTGAGTCCTCAGTCGGTCAACGTTAGGGTTTTTCGATGATTTTTTTTCCTTTTCAATTTTCTACCTGGTTTTTTCTGGCTGATTGGAGATATACTCTTACTGGAAATTAAGATTGAAAATATACTCCTACCGGAAATTAAGATTGCTTATCTTGAACGGATTGATGAATGCTGGTCGTTTAGGTTTCACAAGATTTTCACTGCCTCTATAGTTATATTCTGTCGGGATTTTTTTTTCATGTATGCATTAGTGTTACATTATGCTTGAATTTTGCAGAGAGTGAATGTTTTTTCGTGGGCAGTGAGTGCTATGAAAGACATTCACATCCACTACAATTAATAGTAGATAAAGGTTGGTAATTGGTAAAGGAGACAGTGGGAGGCTCATTAGTATCTGTTGGGTTCTCTTCACTTAGTTTTTCTTCTTGTAGAGTTTGTTTTAAAAGTTATTCTATGCAATTCTCTCTTTTTTTTTTCTCTACAGATGAGAAGGATCACCATATTTGTTTTGTTTGGTTGCCAATCCTATTTATCTTGAGCTAATGTGAAGAGAATATCCTAATACATAATAAGTAATATCCCTTCTATGTGGAAATGGTCAGCTGATGTGTTGATCTATGTCCCTGTATCTTCGGCTTATTATTCAATCTGTAAATTTTTTCTCTCAGGTGACATCGCCTTACGGGAACAACCTCCACCAAAAGGAGAATCAAACGAGTGGGCAGTTTGCATTCACCACAGCGGAGGCTGGAAACCATCTGGCATGCTTTTGGGTTGATGGTCATCATCAGGGTGGTGGTGAAGTTAGCTTAAATGTCGATTGGAGAACTGGAATTTCAGCTAAGGACTGGGAGTCTGTCGCAAAAAAAGAAAAAATTGAGGTGTGTTTTCTTCTTAAGCTGATGCATACAGTTCCAGGATATGTATGGCATTGAGTTGCGTCTTGTTCTTAATCATCTTCCAACATAATTGAAGTGTGTTTTTGTTAATTTTTTAAATTTAATTTAATTATTATCTTTTATTTTATTTTATTTTTATTTTGTTAAAAAGGTGTTTTTGTTATTGGCTGGGAATAGAGGGCACCCTCCTGTTCTCAACCCACATACCCACGCACACAACCCAAAAAAAAAAAACACTACATCATTAGAGCCTTCGAATCATTAATAATTATCTAATGACAGCAGACTTTTGTACGTAAAGAAATCCACTAAGATGTTTGTACAAGACCACAAAAGAAGTCAAAATATGACTCGAAGGAGCGTGCATTTCTTTCCTTCTAAATGTGCCACAAAAGAGTTCTAAGAGACAACTTTCAACAATCTCGGTTTTCCCTCTCAAGTTCCATACATGAATTTCTTCCACAAGCCAACCTTCGGCCTCCTTTTATTTGGTAGTTTTTTTTTTAATAAGAAACAAAATCTTCCACCTTCTTAGGAAGGCAAAAATAAGTTCCCAAGTTTCCAGTCAAGTAATTCCACAATCTAGAGGCACAATCACATTTTATGGATACATTCTGCAACCAGAAGGCAAGGGGTCCAACTCCTCAACTTTATTTGAAGTTCATCTTCAGTGTTGTGGCTGCTAAAAGCCAAGACTAGGAAAACTTTAACTTTCTTAGGACACTTGCGCTTCAAAATCATGCTAGTCAAAGGTTAAAATGCCAAGATTAAGATAGTGAACCGTCAACCTGCTTGTTATGTAGCTCAGCTATGATATTTTATTGAAATTGATAGGCTAAGGGCTCATAAAACGAAGCAACAAGATGTCACCGATGTAATATAATAAACAATAAGTATTAAGTCTAAAAATTTTATTTATTAATTTAAGTACATTTTCATAAAATATTTATTTTTCTAATATTTCTAGAAATATCTATTGACAGCAACATTTTATCGATATTCCAGTAAAATTGAGATGTAGACATTTGCTTCGACAACAACATTTTAAACCTTGATGTATCTATAGTTTCTTTCATTAATGAAATGATTGGCACCTCTTTGATTTTTAGTTTTTCCCTCCTCTTCTCATTTTCTGAAGTCATATTAGGACTGGTCTAATTTTAGTTTATCCATTTTGGTTGCTTGGTATTAAACAATGAGGGAGTTCAGGGCTAGAGAGATGCGAGAATGAGAGGTTGGAGGGACTTAGTTTGAGGGGTAGAGACTGAATCAGAATAAGAGAATTAGATGTAGACCACTAGTTAAAGACCATGACTAGTAGAGACTGAAGACTAAGAGAGAGGCTTGCTAGAATTAGAGGGAAAGATGTATGTTGTTAACTTGCCAACATCAGGTCCTTCAATTTCAACCAATATTTTAAGGAAGGAAGAAAAGCAAAAACAAAAGCTTAGGCAGGTGCCAAAAAGCATTTAGACCTGTGTCTTGGTGCGTGGTTTTGTAATGCCACCTGGCCTGAATCAACATGAGAGACTCTACTAGCAGCTGATATGTGCTTCATGCCTAAGCACACTTCTAATTCACCAAGGCAATATTGGGGGCAAGGAGTGGAGTTTGCTTAGTCTGAGGTGTTAATTAGTGTAAGAAGTTATTGAGTCTGAATTTGAAGTGTAGAGTTGTTTAGTTTGGAGTTATAAAGTAAGTGCGCAGTTGTTTAACCTGGAGTTGTAAAGTTCGAGTTTATGCTGTGTGTTTTTTTTTTTTTTTTTCATTTTTGTTGTACTTTACAATATTAAAATTTGTTCTTGTTAATTCCTAATTTGAGATGTTAAGTTATAATGTTTTATGTATATTGTACAATTTTGATGAAATCGGCATTCATGGAGCCAGCATCCATGACTAACTGAAATAAGAGGATTGAAGGAGGTCAGAGAACACGAAAGGAAGAGAGAGATGTGGGAAAGAGGGAGAGAGGGGATTAAAGAAACATTAGTGGTTGAATAGTCATTACCATTTTAATGTGTTAAACTATAAACAACACATTGGACCAAACGGAGAGTGGGCTTAAGAACATCACTCTGTAGGCCAATCGACTCCTAACCGAAAGAATGATAAACTTATGATCTTATATGTACGACTGAAAATGTTTTGCACTTCATAGTTTTCCTGAAATAAAGTTAATTTCAAATTGTTAACTTGCAGGGTGTTCAGCTTGAGCTCATGAAACTTGAAGGGGCGGTAAAGGCGATTCATGAGAATCTTATGTATCTAAAGAACAGGTAATCTACTTTGCAAAACTATTCAAATTCGATTAAAAAAAAATTCTCCATGAATGTTTTGAATTAATAATTTATACAATCACAGGGAAGCAGATATGAGGATAGTTAGTGAAAAAACAAATGCAAGAGTGGCGTGGTTTAGCATAATGTCTTTGGGTATTTGTATTTTTGCTTCAGCACTTCAACTTTGGTACTTGAAGCGATTCTTCCATAAAAAGAAGCTCATCTAAAATACTATTCTTTTTCTCTAGTTTTTTTATTTTCTTTTCTTACACCAAGACGTATAAAGGGCATGATACTAGATTGTAGACTATGAACCTTTTTGAATAAACTTTATCACAGAATTGTTTTTATCATCGATTTGCCGTTAACTGCATCTTGAGCATTCGGCAATCGGCAATCGGCGTGTTTGACCTGCTGCAGAAGAGTTTTGCATATAGATAAGCATTAGAATTATAGACATGTTCTACTACAGAAACGCTTTATCATATAAAGGGTAGAAGAAATGATGGTCTTGAAAGTAATTTTGAGTATCACAGAAGTTTTGCAACTGTGAACAAAGATACCATAGAAAGGGAAGACGTAAGTACTAAATTATTATCTATAATTCAATAAGCGAAAATGACTTCGATTGATGTTGAAAACAATTCTCTATTGCTGTTATCTATGGTAAGAGTACGAAAATCTTTTAGTTTTGATATTCATAGAAATTCTAATGTCCTCCAAGCAAACTGTTATATGATTACTGTTTTTATTTATGATTAGAAGTAGTAACAACGAATGTTCTAATGTCTTCTCCAAGAAAACTTTTATATGATTACTTTTTGATTTATGATTAGAAGCAGTAACAACACTTAGTCTTTTCAAAATAATATTTCAAATCTAAACCATCAGTCGTATATTCCAAAGATCACTATCACTAGATACGTGATGGATCTAAACGATTTTGTACAAAATTTAAATATCAATATCGTGTATCTACCAAAACTATTTAGATTTGGTAGACAATGTAGATCAAGACTACAAGATTGTGTGTCAAGATTGTTTTGACTACAAGATCGTGTGTCAAGATTGAACTTTTTTATTTTTTAAAATTATTCTATACGGTGTAAATATTTTTGCGATTTGTTATATTTCTAAAAAAAAAACTCCTTCATTATATTATGCAATTTTATTTATTTATTTTAGATAAATAAGTGTCAAATAATAAAAAAAAGAAAGAAAGAAGAAAGTAAGGTAGGGGGGAAGAAAAAGATAAAGGTAGGGAGATAAAAACGTTATTAATGGTTTCTATTCATATAAATTCTTTTGAAGTTAATGATATTTTTGAAAATTATAGGTATTTTTTATTTAAAATAATAACGGTTTCCATTCAAAACTATGGTAAGGTAAGAGTATTTTTTAAACTCATTTTAGAAATTTTTAAAGGTCTTTTTGAAACTTCATAGACATATTTCTTTATGCAAAGTGTAAAGTTTAGGAACATTTCTTTTATATAATTTAGCTTATAACTAATTCATATGACATTTCTCCCCATGAAGCACATATAGTTCATGTGCAACACAAAATTCGTATCAAATATCTATACTTTCTAATACTTTTCAAATACGTATGTCACATATAATTTGACGTATCTATTTTTACCTTGACAATTTTTAGGAAAAAATATAAGAAACTCACGTAGTTTTATTATTTTCCAACTTAAAACTCGACAACCTATTTAAAAAGCCCCCTACCTGAGTCCAAAACTAAAACGAAGAAAGAAAAAACAAAAACCCTAGAATCATCTAATCTTCATATTCACGTTTGAATCCTATAAAGTGCACAAAAATATAACACACTTAAATATCTTCAACGAAGAAATTCTTCGTTTATCTCTCTCTAATCTTTCTATTTGATCAATACATTTTACTTCAACATCGTTGCCTTTTGTATTATAGTATAATGTTTGTATTGTATTTTGTACTATAACATAACTAAATTTATCAATATCATAGATGTTTTTTCAAAAAAGAAAACCTATAATCAACGTATCAATATCTTAAGTTTTTAGAAATTGACGTATTCATGCGTATGGTATATTTGTATTCTTATGTATATTGGTGGTTGTGGTTGAGGAAGTATTAATGGAAATGCATGAAGTAAATGAAAAAAAAGAGTATAAAGGATAAAAATGAGGATGAATAAGAATAATTTTAGGGCGAACAGGAATTTAACAGCACAAAGAGAATTTATAAAGAAACAAAGAAAGAACGGCGTTCGATTCTTGAAGAAGACTTTGGTTCCTTCAGCTTAACTTTCCCTATTCCCATTCCAATCAGAGCGTCGACGAAGAACGGAAACTGGGACAGGGAGGAGCGATTCAACCCTCATCACCTCTTCTTCTTAATCCCCATCCACCAGATTCTCCTCAATTTCGATTCCAACCTCATCAACTGCGATTTCGGGTAATATATACATGTATGTCTTCATCTCCTATCCTTTTTCTGCTTCCAATTAGGGTTCCACTTGCTCTTTATCATACTACTCTCTCTATACTAGGGTTTTCGCTGCTTTACATTCAGCCCCTTTGTGGATATTTCCCTCCGTCTGCTTCATGAATCAACCGTCCGGTTTGACCTTGGCTTTTTTAGTTGTTCATACTTTGGTTCCATTCTTTGATGTTTATTTCAGAAGCTGGTTACTCAAATCCTGTATCTTGATGTTTATTGTGTGGATTATGTTAATGTTAATCGGAGTAATTTGCTTACAGAGTGAAGATTTGTCCTTGATACAAGATGCCTCGGGATTTATCACGATCTCGATCGCCTTTGTATAGGCGGAGGCTTTCGCCATCTCCCTTAGGGCATAGGTATACCAGGAGGAGTCGGAGAGACCGGAGCCGTTCACCGTATTCATCCTACAGCAGGTGATCCCGTTTATGTTTTTAGTTTTATTTACTTTTGAGTTAATCCGTTGAATAATCTCCAACGAAATTATGAGAAGATTGACGACACTGTATCTTTTCCCGCGGTTTCTACTTCATTGACATCGGAGTTTCTGCATGAATTTTGCCCCTTTTGCTCTAAATTTCCTCCTGTTTTTTTTTTTTTCCTAATATGAAGGACGTGTTCTTTGTCGAATTAAGAGGACTTCGATTTCATGGAATGTTCATTTACAATTTATTCTTATTATTTTGACAAAAAACAAATCGGGTATCTATGTTGCAGCGATAGTAAATTTTATTGGGTTTTCGTGTTTGTTTTATTGTTCAACTACAAAAAATTTATCATTATAAGCTAGGGTTGCTTGTACTTCTCTTTCAGTGAGTTATATCTTCCGGATCTTTTTGACCTCTTTTATTGTTTATGTGCTGATGGTTTGTTTTCTTGTTTTGTACATGTGCTTTATTATTTTGAATTTCACATAAAATTTCTGATTTTTGTGGCATAATTGTCAAGTACCTCCTAATGGTATTTAATCATTTGTTGAGAATGGTGAGTGGGGGAGAAAATTTTAGAAGTCTTCAGGGAAAAAACTCTAAAATGTGGTAGAAGCAAACAGAATAGACATGATCTTGCTAAGAAAATTGTGAAATAAGTCAGTTATTCCTATTACATGGGAAGCGACCAGGTTATGGGTGCTGATGGGTGTTCCGTCATTGCTCGATTGTGACTTTTCTTCTTCATGTGATGTGATAAAAGATGGAGCTCACAAAGGTTTATTCTTAACAATGTATGAGGTAACTGTACGGTGCAAAGTGGTAGGCTAGCTTGATACATATCTATGTATAGAAGTCTTTATCTCTTGCTCAATTGTTTCTATTCATTATACAGAAGAAAAAGTCGCTCAATTTCCCCAAGACGTAATAGAAGTCGTTCACGAACACCAAGGCACCATAGAAGTCGCTCTCCAACTTCAAGGAGTTACAAAAAGCAGAGACGACGAAGTTCCTCATCATCTCTGCATCGTAGATCTTCTAGTTCTAGCCTCGGATCCATTGAGCAAAAAAGTACCAGTGAAAAATTGAAAAAGGAGGAAGAAAGAAAAAGGTATATTAACTGGCTCACTAATTTTATGTTCTTTTTGTCTCTCGTTATCATTGGGTTTTGTCTGCACTGCAGAATTATTTAATATTCTACAATGGAAAATGTTATCACTTGTTGACCTTTGTAGTTCGTATAAGTACTTTGTGGGCTTTAACATTTTGAACCCTTCAACTGTGATACTACAAGAATTTCAGTCAGGCTCTCCAACTTTTGACCATGAAAGATTATGACATAACTAAAACCACATGAGGATGGCTAAGTGAATTCTCGCCCCAAGTGTCTGTGCTAGCTTTGAACAAGAGTCAAAATAAGAGGGATTTGAAAGCATAATCAGGATAGTAATCTAGTTATCTACACGAAGAATCTTAGAATTTTTTATCAAAATTTAACTTTTTTTTTCTTGACTGAAAGGACCTGGGTTCATGCTTCTTTTTTAATGGTTTTTTTAAAGTAAAAAAAAAGAATAAGGAATTGAGCTTTAGTTTAATATGACTGTTCCAGCATCAAGAAATGCTGGCATATTTTTGTAGTTGTGCTTGTCAGCTTGTGCATATGCTAGAATTTTCTGTTTACCTGTACTTGCACCTGCAGTGGATGTGCTTTTACTTGTGAAGATTCCTGAAGGTGAAAATGGAACAATAGACTATAGTTGGATTGTAATTCAATGCATTTGGAATTGCATCTCTAAAGATTATGATTTTATGTGGGCACATTCTTTTTAATTTCACATTATAATGGTCGACTATAACTAATTTTCTATAAGTATTGGAACTGATTGAAAATGGCTGCAGAATTGTTTAATAATGTTACAATGCTGTGGGACAATCTCCCTTTCAGTTTTCACATTGCAGCATTATCACTATTTCTTTTTCTTTTGTTGGTTAAGAAACCATTTCATTGATAAATAGCTTCATCATTATCTCTATTGTTAACTAGAGAGGTATGTATGTGCTATGGATGATAAAAAAACCATGTCTATAAACTTGTCATATTATCGTGGACATTGGATTCTCATGGTTGTTCATATGGTGACTGAAAAGATTTTTGTTTGATTAGTTTAGAACATCAGGGGAAGGTACTAGATACTTTATTAATTTAATTTAGGAGGCATCTTTATTTTAGTCTTTTAGATGGAGCCAAGAGTATTATGTTTAAAGTAAAACCTAACAGTGAGATGTAGGCATTGTTTTGCTTCAGCAGAACTCTATGTTCTTCTTTCAACTGTATATCAGTCAGGGAAATCAATTATTTTATTTTATTTTTATATTTTTGGAGTCTAAGGAGTAAAAAGTTTAATGCTTCAGAATCTGCTCTGTTTATTTCTGCAATGTGGAGCTTTTATCACATCTGGCTTTTGCTCTTCCATATCTAGTTCTTTCTTATAGTATTCTCCACACTTGCACTCGCTGTTCTACCGAATCTCTAACTGATCTAAATTTGAGCAAGGGCTTTTAAGATGGGACGAATGAATGTAATATGTGGCCTATTCAATTGGTAGCCTGAATAACAGCTGCTGCTAGTATGCATGCTTATGTGAACACCTAATATGAAATATTTTTACAGTTTGACAATCCTGAAGGTACTTACACTTTCAGGATGTGACAGTATTTATCGACTAGTTCGAGCTTGATAGGCCTCTAGGAACCTCATTTTACTTGAAATGCCTACCGTATTAACCCCCCCTTTAACTACATGGATAAAAATCAATTTTTACATAAGAAAAAAAAGTAATATACTCCCCAAGTCCCCATTCAAAGAATGTTATAGTTTTAAGGATTTGAGTTTTTCCGGTGTTCGGTTTTAAAACTGCGACAGGTTACTTGACATTCTTCTCCACAGGATTTTCTGAAGGAGGATACTGCTATAGACTTGTTATATTTGATGATCAATTTGATGCTTCGTTAATATGCTGTTCACCAGTTTTGTAACTCTTTTGTATGGATCAGGATTGAGTTAGAGGTATGCCCTAAAAGGATAAGCATGTTTTAGTGCTCTTATCTCGTCATGGAGGTTAGTTTGTTAATTTACTATATGCTTATATAAACCGGAAGAGGAAAAAACAACACTCTGAGGCACGATAAGTCAGTTGTCGTTTAATTCGTTGTTTGAATTGGAGAACACTTTCAGGTGGTGCATTTTACATATCCGGGGTTAGCCATTTTCTTAAATTTTTATTTTTCTCTCAGGCGACAACAGGAGACACAGGCCAAATTGCTTAAAGAAGAAACGACAAAGAGAGTTGAAGAAGCAATTCGCAAGGAAGTTGAAGAGAGACTGAACTCTGATGATCTAAAACTGGATATAAACAAGAAGTTGGAGGAGGGACGGACACGACTTAACGAAGAAGTGACCGCTCAACTTGAGAAGGAAAAAGAAGCTGCCCTTATTGAGGCCAGACGGAAAGAGGTACGTACTATATTCTATCTATTGCTGACTTTCTGCAAAAATTCAACTTGTGTATTACGGTTTTGTTTCGGTTTGGATAGAAATTTGAATTTGTGGGGTTGGTTGGTTTGGTGTAGGAACAAGCTAGAAAAGAGAAAGAAGAATTAGAAAGAATGGTTGAGGAGAGCAGGAGGAGAGTAGAAGAGGCTCAGAGAAGGGAGGCTTTAGAGAGACAAAAGAGAGAGGAAGAAAGATATAGAGAACTGGAAGAGCTTCAAAGGCAAAAAGAAGAAGCTATTAAGAGGAAAAAACAGGAAGAAGATGAACAACGAGTTAATCAGATGAAACTGTTGGGTAAAAACAAATCACGTCCCAAATTGTCATTTGCCATTGGCTCCAAATAAACAAGTATGTCAACAAAAAAAAAAAAAAAAAAAGAAGAAAAAGTAAATTTGTTCTTATTTTTTTTCTTCAAGTGTTGTGAATTTAGACTCGATTGTTTGTCACACTTGTGTAATTTGGGATGACATAATCTACTTAATGCCAGTCCGTCGTTCTTATGAAAATCACTCCTCTCACTATGAAATTGATTTGGCTAGGCTTTATACCTCTACTTTTCCTTCCAATAAATTTTGTATATGATTGGAATCTAGATTATATTGATATGACATGGACAAATCGCTCTTGTTAGACTTTTGACTCCTTTCCACATGATATCTATATTCTTGCTTGTCTTTAGAGTCCTTTTATAGTCTTACTAAACACAAAATCTTGATGTGTCAAACAACTAAAATACAAATAAGGTAAGGACTTTATGTCACAACTTAAGGTAGGAGAATGCTGCATAAAAATGCTACAAAACTCTCTCTACTCTCCTTTTTTGTAAACATGCACCTTGCTTACCGATTGTTGGCTTCACAAAATAACAATTAATTGTTAGATGCCACAATCACACTTTTAAAAAACTCCCAAAAATTTAGACGCAACTTGCAAAAACATTCTTGGTCTTGTAATGGGACCAAAGGTCTGACTTATTTTTCAATCTCAATCCCGTTTATTGAGAAAATAATTTTAGAAAATGTGTGACAATACATTTGCTTGTTGTAGGCCAGAAAGCATACATATGATAAACAACACTGACTTACTTATCAAAATTGGGTAATTAGGTATAAGATAAACTGAGGTAGGGATGATTGATAACTAAATACAAATGAGGTAGGGATGATTGATAACTAATTTAACCCGTCTATAGTTATTATTAGAATAACTGACTTATCACCATTGCACATACAAAGGGGCGAGGAGCTGCATACTATTACTAACAAAATACAAGGAGAGTAATCAAGCCACTCGACTTGGTAAGACAATATCTCAACCCCGAGAGAGATGTCGAGATTGATCAAGTCAAAGGTTATTAAGTCCTTCGATCAAATCAAATAATGTTTCATTCCTTCTTAAATACCTAGTAGTGAAACTACTGGTTGAACCACAAAGAACTCAAAGGTTATTAAGTCCTTCGATCAAATCAAATAATGTTTCATTCCTTCCTAAATACGTATTAGTGAAAGCACGGGTTGAACTACAAAAAACCTTCATATATATTTCTCGAATAGACTGCTTGTAATCTTGAGGTACCAGGGGTTTTTGGTTTGAATGAAAGAAGTGTTAATTGTATAGAAAAGTAAATGAAAGCAAGAGAGAGAGAGTTGTGAGAAGTAATATTGATGAAAGGTGATGTGTTCAAACGTGCACGCGCATGCGGATGATAACTTGTAGAAATACAAGTTATAATAACATTAATAATGAAGTAGAAATGCGGTAAAAGTGGGATAACGTGTAGTAATTCTTATAAAAATCCAAACTATGTGATTTATGAACTATAAAAGACAAAACGCTTGTTTATCGCAGTCTTCCTTGTCTTAATGCATGTTTCGGCAAAAAGAAGATAAAGCGAAATGAAGAAGTTGTCCTAGGCGATTGGATCTCATTTGCATCAACCAACCAAGCGATGAAGAGATACTAGGCGATACAAATCGCTAGATGACAAACAAGTTGGTGAGAATGTTAACAAAGTACCAAATATGACATTCAGAATGACACAAATTGTTACAGTAGTGTCTCAGTGAAAAAACAGAGCTGTGTGCAAAAGCGTCAATCGAACACCTATAAATAGACGGCTTAAGCTTCATTTTATGTGTGTGATACCGTGCAGTCAAGCGTGAGAGAACGAAGAAAGCAAGATTTGAGCCATTTATCTCTAATCTTTGCTCATCCGTCGTTGTCATCCCTAATCTTTCTCTCTCTGTATCTTTTGTTGAGAGCTTAGAGTGTGAGAGTAGATATTCCATTCCTCTAACTTTGTAATATAGACACCAATGAAGCCAAAGAAAGCAAGAGATTGCATTCCGTGGCTCGACGCATCCCCATATCTTGTTATTTGTATTTTTTATTTATATTGCATTTGTACTATGAACTTTATGGCCAAAAGACATAAAGCTTTTATTATGAATGCAACACACTTTCAATTTCATTGTTCCATTTTTTGACTCTCGCGCATGTTAGTTTTCTATACTATGAAACAAAAAGTTAGAATACTTCTTTGAAGTAAAATTTGGACATTTGCAATGTTTAGCTTGTTTAATAAAAGCTATAATCAACGTCTAATTCTAGTAGAGAGAATCAATTAAGTATTGGAAATTAATTATCCGAGAAGGCAAATAACAAAACCTCATTAAACAAACATAGGAAGTGATTTTAAAAATAAAATCAATTCTATGGTTTTCACTTTGTCGTATACATATACTAAATAATGCGTTCAAAAGGCTTCAAATATAGAGTATATATTGTTCATTTCAGCATAAGTATTTTGAAAAGTGAGCATTTGCAACGAAGGCCTAATTTGAAGTTGAATGTATTATGGATCAATAATGTAGTGTGTAGGTTCACAATAAGTGATAATACCACGCAGCACCAATTTTGGTAAGGTTGTGTTATTTGATAAAACTTTTAGATACCAACTGCTCGTAGAAACATTGTTTTATTTTATTTCTATTAATGAAAATTACTTATAGTTCAGTTGTTGTTGGATAGTAAGTTTATTAAAGATATGGTATTTGTTTAAATGAGATGATCTGATTCTATAAATTTAGATATATACATGCTACTGAAGTGTATAATTGCTGGTTTGCAGGAGCTGTGTAAGGTAGTTGTTGGGTTTCCAGAAGTTGAGTGAAGTTTTGTCAAGTGGGTTTGGGAGGAAGCTAAGTTGTTGGTTTGTAGTTGTGGTCTAAACCTTATGTAAGTAATCTGGTTTAACTTTTTGGCTGTGTATAAAGTACAAGTTAGGTATCATATGAGTTACTACTTGAAACAATTATCAATATCTGTGTTAAGAGCTAGCTTGTTTGGGTTCTATCACATGATGCATATATGAGGGCTTCCAATGACCACCTATAGTTTTTTGAATTAATTTTCTTAAAATTGGTATAATTGATGAGTAAAAAGACGTATAGCTAATACTAAAAGGAAGTCAATAAAAACAATAATATCAATATTACTATACTTTAACATAACGTTCGAAAAATATCAAGTTCTTTTCTCTTGATGACTTTTTCTATAATATAATAGACAAAAAACATCAAATTATCATTTTTTATGGCCACGAACAACACGGAAGAATTTTTGGTGACATTTTTCGGCCATCAAAATAGGATTTTTTAAAATTATTTTCGTGCCTCTTCTTGGGGTAGGTACTATATTAATGTAGAGTGGTAATTAGTTATATCTTTACATATATTAATCGTTACATATAATATGATCTTTCACAAACAATCCAAAATTTACTATTATAAAAATACATTCATTTAACATTTGTCATTTTAAATACTTGATGGTCTAATTTGTGGAAAAAAATGTCAAAAAATGAGTGATTTTAAAGATAAAACGTCAAATTTTTTTATGAAAAAAAGGTAGAAGTGGATCATTTTTCAAAAACTTTTTTACGTTGGGACCTTTCTTGACGTTTCAAAATTAACCATCAAATGATATATATTTTTTCTTGACGTTTTTAAAAACATCCGTCAGTATTTATTTTTTCCTTGACGTACGTTTTAAAAATGTCAAGAAGATTTACGAAAAGGCGGAGGTGGACGAATTTTCGAAAAAAAATCATGCCAAGGCCTTCTTAATGTTTAAAAAACGTCAAGTGGTATGTACTGCCTTGACGATTTTATCCCAACTGCTACTATACGTACACCATCTATTATATATATCTTCTAATGTATATATCTAATTGTAGGTTTGATTAATTCTTTAGAGCCTAAGATATAAATTAAGCACTATAAGTTAAACATATAGTCCAACCCTTCCCTGTATAAATTTATCAAGAAACTATTTAAATGGGAAAGGAAAGTCACACTTGCACTTTGTAAAGACAAATAATATTTGAGTTCTCTCTTGCAATTCTACCACACCAATAATTAATATATAAAGAGGAAGATGTGTTATACAGTTATATATATTATAAATAAAAATGGGATCCAATTTATTGTGAGATATTGAATCATAAAACCCCATATATATTATCTTAATATCATATCGAGTCCATATGAATATAGTCCAACAAAAATGAATTAAATTTTGATCATTCATGCATATAATGAATTCAAAGAGACATCATGTTGATTAATTAAAACATACAAAGAACTTCACAACTTTTTTTGACGATATAGATAAAATCTTGTATTAGATTATCGGATAGAAATAATATAGATAATTATGCTACACACATTTTTTGTTTAAAGAAAAAAAAAAAATCCTAACATACTTTTTCCACAATTCCACTAAGAGAAAGTGTGAGCACTAATTTTCAGTAGTGACTTTCACACTATCCATTAATCTTTACCTATTTCTACCACTATCTCTATTTTATTATTCTCATTGTCTTTCTTTTGCTTAAACAAAACAAAAAGCTAATACTCACTCTCTATAAAAGTCCCTACTGGGCGTGTGCCCTCCACAAGCAAATATTAACATTTCTTCTTCTTCTTATTATCTTTATAACATATTCAAATTCTATCAGCATATAATTCAGTTATATATGGCTTCTGAGTCTGGCAGTGTTGACTATACTCAACGTGCTCAGTGGCTCCGAGCAGCAATCCTAGGGGCCAACGATGGGCTCGTCTCTGTTGCGTCGCTCATGATGGGCGTCGGAGCCGTTAAGCCCGACGCCAAAGCCATGCTTATTGCTGGATTTGCAGGACTGGTTGCTGGAGCTTGTAGTATGGCGATAGGAGAGTTCGTCTCTGTTTACACTCAATATGACATTGAGAAAGCTCAGCTGAAGAGAAATGGGAAGGAAAAGAATGTAATGTGAAATCTATTTTTCTTCGTAAGAAATAAATAACTCACAGACAATAATATATATGAGACAAGAGCTAATATATTATTCTTCCTACATATATCTACAGAATAACATGGAACCAAACCACCCGGGTGAGGAGGAAGAGAAGCTGCCAAATCCACTACAGGCTGCGCTGGCATCGGCGATAGCGTTTTCGGTCGGAGCAGTCATTCCTTTGGTGGCAGCAGTGTTTATCCGAGACCATAAGGTGAGGCTGGGGGTCGTGGCAGCGGTGGCGAGCTTGACGCTGTTGGTTTTTGGGATAGTTGGAGCCATCTTGGGGAGAACTCCGGTTGGAAAATCAGCAGCAAGAGTGGTGGTTGGAGGGTGGATGGCTATGGCTCTTACTTTTGGCCTTACAAAGCTACTTGGGTCTAAGGGACTATGAAGCATTATATATATATATATACACATGTTAGTGTTTGTGTTTTTGCTTTCAAGTATGCATGGGTTTTAAAAGGAGTTCCCTTTCATCAGTCTAAACAAATAAATTATATATTGGCCAAATGAAATTAAATGTGTGGTTTTTTCTCTTTTAAATTTTCATTTAAGAAGTAACCTTATAATATACTTTTTTTTTTTTTTTAAATGAGATGTTCTAATACTTTAGAGGTAAATGTTTTACGTGAAAAATTAACGGTTGAAATTAAAATATTTTTAAATATAACAAAATATATTATTGTATGTTATTGTAATAAGCATAAAGAGTGACATTTTACGGTATAATTCCTAAAATATGACTAAGTTTATTGAAGTGTTTAATAAATAAAATTAAATATTGTTAAAACAATCAATATAAATGTTATATTTAGCAAATTAATAATGACTTATTGAAGTCAAATTAGCTTGATTGTTCTAAGTTAATAAATTAAACCTTAGGTTCCCAAAATACTTAGTGGTTGAAGGAATTGATATATTTGTTCTCCTATGTTGGGGTGATGCACAACCTGTGATTTGTGTTTGTGCCTCGTGGCACTTCGATGTGTTTTCCTACCGATGATGTTTGCATAGGTTAATATCAAAGTGAGTTAGAGAAAGTATTTATAGTAAGTGGATGAGGGACGTGTGACAAAACATATCTCAAAGTATCCATCTTAATTAGTTGACATCGTGAGATTTATGTTTGACGACCCTTGAGGTGCTTTTGATGTGTCTCCTTAGGAATGTTGTTTGCATGGGTCAACACAATGGCTAAATCTTGAAAAAGATAGGATTTTAATTTTATTCCTAATATTATTCTTCTCTATAGTTGTTGGTGTGGCATGGTATTAATACATAAATGCTCATATACTCCATTTAATACATACTAAAGTAGTATGTGGGCAAGTTTAAATGACAATATGATCATGGATTAATTCATAGATCAAAGATTCACAAACCTATCTTTGAAACAACAAAGTTTTCTTAAAATTGATCTAAGTGCAAATCAATTTTAAGTAGTCTCAAAAAGGACCAAGGACAAACATGGGGAAATTTTTCATTTAAAAGATGTGATAGTGAAAAGTTTCTAATACAAGTTTTGTAAAGAAAAATCAGTAAAAAAATGTTTTTCGAATTAAGACTTGGAAAAATATTGTAAAATAATAATAATAATTATAAGTTGTTGAGAGAAGAGATGACTGATAATGAATGAACATAGAGCAATAAATTGAAGAATATATGATAAGAATAACTAGATATGAATGAGGATGTATCCAATCATTTCGCTGCTTGAAAAGAAGTTCTATGTTCATAATCAAAACCTCTAGGTCTCTATCTCTTGGTGTGCAGCCACATATCCTTGTCTTTATGGTGCATGCTTAGGTTACTTTGATCACTAGCATTAGGTTACTTTGATCACTAGCATAAGAGTTATCTCTAACTTTCATGCTTGTTTCGAATGTTAAAATCCACAAACACTTCTCCTCCCAAGTAGTTGTTTTCTTTCTTATAGCTTAGGCTTTTGGAATAAACTACAAGTTGAATCTTTGTTTAACTCCTTCACAAAACATACAAGCTTCCCTCCAAGCTTAAAGGTTTAAACTTTAACTCATCCACACCCAATGGGGGTTTAGTTATGCATGATGAAGATAGATGAAAAGACACAAGTGATCATAGAAGTGAAACTTACGATATATTGATCAAATGAAAATTTGTTATAATATATGAAAAGTGAAGTACAAGGTGTTAAGAAAATAAAAAGGGAAAGATAGAAAGAAAAATGATCCGCGAAGAGATGTGTGGCAGCTCCCCTCTCAGTTTTCTCATCGACATAATGCGATTTTCGGTGAAGATACTCAGGAGTGTGGTGATGAAGACTTTTGAAATTCTTTTGAATTCAAGAGAATGACGCTCTTCTCTCCTTGAAAATCGAATTACTCTAGTTTTTTCTTTTTTTTGGCTCACGACTCCCTCTCTCTTTCTGCCAATTATTGTGTATATATTGAGCTTGTTTGGAGACCCACAACTATGCAGAAGGATAGGTACAGGGTTGACAATTACTTTTTTAAGTCCATCTTTGCCATTGTCGGTGGTCCTTTCAATGATGCTTCAAGGATGCCACAAGGGATGCTCTGTTGCTTAGGCACGATGCTCTATCGCTTAGGCACAAACATATAGGTTTTATTGTTGCATAGTTTGTTAGCTTTTGATCCATGAATCCTATAATTTTAGGGTATTGGTGAAGATTATCTTTTGAATGAAGCGACACATATTACACATTTTAGACCAATTTTCTATGTGTTTCTACTTTCTTTCCTTAAAGAACATCATAATATCCTAACTTTAAGATAGAATAACTTGTAAAGGTTATAAGTTACTAAACAAATGGTAACTAAATATTACTAGCATAAGGAGTTAACTGTATAAGATTTGGTTGAGAATGTCTCAATTCATTAAAGGAGTAACAGATTGACCTACGATGATTGTTATTCTAAATAATTGAAGTACCATTGCAAAATGTAATGTGATACACACCTAAAAATTGTTTGCCTTATATTTAGAGATGTTTTTATTAGATTTAATCTTAATTAGTTGAATTAAATTAATCAAAGGGTAAAAGAGGAATTTTGATTTTCACAACTATCCTTTTTGTCGATGAATAAACTATGTGCTTATGAGGTTGTTCATCAAACTTTCTTCCATCTAATCCACCATCTAATTGATTGATAAGGGTCAAATGTTATGCAAATATGATTTGCGTGTACATTAGTTATATAATGCACAATTTGATTGTGTCATAGTATGATGAATCTTGGTGAAAATCATCAAAGTGTTCATTAACTTATTTCTCTAAAAAATCTTACAAAGTTGGTCACCTTCACACGATCACAAAATTGAGGGAGAATTTTGAGCTTAAAAGACAAAGTGTTAAAAAATTCTAATTTTCTTCGCCTGATTAATTATGTTAACTTTTCAACTTGTTCTAATATAAATAATTTGTCACATACTATACTATAGCGTGTAGTTGTATTTCCCAAAACACAAAGGTGAGGCCCGGCCCAAGTGGATGAAGAACTCCGCCATCGAGTTAACTCGTCTAAAAAACCGGAGTCGACTCAGTGGGTCAATCTCTAATGAAGATAGTGTTCTTCGTCCCTTCCGCAGGCGGCTATCCTTAATCCATTAAAACCCCTTTCTCCACCAACTTTGCTCTTTCTTTTTCTCTCATTTTCTCTCTCTCTAATTTCCCTATTTCTTAGAGAGATTGAGAACCAGAGAATTCGGAATCCGTAATCTTCTTCTTCTTCTGCTTCTTCCCCGTTTCAATCTCGATGACCATTTAGACAACACACGGGATTCAATTCAACCTCATCCATAGCCGAATATGTCTCATGCGGTGTTTCAAACGGCTCAAATCATGCCCATTAACACCCAGCTTACCACCAACAAGCTATGGCTGCCCTCGGTTGTTAAACTCGGTCCCTCCTATCGAAACAGAGCAGTTTTGGTGGTCAAGGCTTTCACAACTTCTCCTCCTTCTTCCTCTTCTTCGGGTGTTTCTTATAGGGATTCCATTGCTTTTCTGGAGCATTGCTTTGAAACCCCATTTGCGCCTGCTGGGGTTGACCTTTCTCTTGCCGTATCTTCTTCCTCTTTTGGCCCTGTTATGAAAGGCAAATATGGTGCCTTTGGTGCTGTAACTTTGGAGAAATCCAAGCTTGATTTGTCTCAGAAGCAGTCCAAGTCTAGCCCTGAGGTAAGTTACTTCAGTTTTGCTTTCCTTCACTTGGATTGTGCCTATGCTTCGGTATTGCATGGATTCTTCTAGTCGTGAAATGTCTCATAGTTGGAAAAGCAGATTTATTTATTATTATTATTATTTATTTTTGGCAATATGAACTTTGGTTTTGGCTCCCTTTCTATGAGAAATAGCATTTTAACTTGGAAGTTTTTGTTACTTGTATTTCTGGCAATTGATTCGGGACGTTTTCCTATCTCAGCCAACTGTTAAACATTTCATTTCAATTGAAATACAGGTCTTCCAAACTTGGTTTTCTATTTCTGTCTGAGAGGCAATGCTTTTTGTTAGATTTTTAATCCTATCTTAATTCTTATGGATAGTTGAACAGTAGGTGTCCTAAGTTAAATGTGTAGAACCACTGCCAATTGTTTCTGGTGTTTGTTGTTTGGAGTTTCTATAGAGAATGAAAATTGGTCTAGGAGAAGTAGCAGGGGTTTTGGGGGAGGGGGCAGCGCTATTTGGTTTATTTGTATATTTTTGGGTAAGGAACAAAAGATGTTAGAGGGAGTGACAATGCCAATTTTTCCTTTCTTTTTTGAACGAGGGTCTATTAGATCACCGTTAATAAAAATGAGTCCACTTCTCAATAGGTCAGAAATGGATTTGCCAAATACTGATTACTGAATCATATTTCTTGGAGAGAGTTGCAGGACTATCACGAGTAAGCCCAATGGTTATTTGAGGTGTGAAAAGAAAGAAAAAGAAGAAGTAAAGAGCTTAAGAGAGAATGAGTTTGAACTAGTTACCTGCTTAATTCGATGACAAACGCATGTTTAGGTTAAACTATTGCCTTATGAGATTAATCGGGTGAGTGTATCTTGGGCACTCACGTATATTATTAAAAAAGATTACAGTCCACTTCTCATGCTTACTTGGTGGACTTAATTACAAGCAAATTTGAAATTGTTTCAAGTTGATGACTTGTACTCTTGTCCCGTTGCCCCCCTCCCCCCGACCCAACCCCTTCATGACAACCATACTCTTCCCTTTGCTTCACCTTGATGGAGCAGAGTTCCTCACAATGCTCCATCACAATTGGTGTTGGATCCCTCTCAATCTTGGTGGTGACGGTTAATAAAGGTAGTCATGCTACTGTACAAATTCCTTCTGTGGAAGCTGTGCAATCAAATGGAGATTTTTCTACAAAATTTCTTTTGAAGGATCTATCACAGAGCACCGATTATTGAACATTCAAATGGCTATGTTGATGTTTGAAAGATTAAGTTTTTTATTTTTTCCTAAGGTGGTAAGCTTCCATTATAAGCTCCAACACAAGAAGCCTTACATGTGTAGAAACAGCTCAGAGTCTCAAATTCACCTCACCTCTTTGTATCAGGCAATTATGCATACAAGTTCTGAAGTTCGGCTTTTATCTAGTTTTGGTTGACCTGAAAAGGTCAGATGCATTGGATTAGAGCCCTTTTCTGTTTTGGGTTGGCTCCTTTTTGGGTTTTGGTTGCGTATCCTTCTAGTATTTGTTCCCTTTGTCTGATTGGAACTTGGGATTATGGTTTCTCGTTACACACAAACAAAGGAAAAATGATTCGAGCCAAGAATTGTCGACTGAAATGTTTTGAGAGTCTTTGTAGTTAAATATACTGAAGTTGCTATTTTTATTTCTATTTTTGCACTTCACCCTCCACTTTAGAGAACTATTGCTCTGTATTATGTTTTATGTCCTTTTGTTTTCTGCTTATCAAAAGAAAAAAAAACATGTCCTTTGTTTTTTGTTGTCCAGTTATGTTTTTGGTTAGTGGAATTAAGCATGTCTTCTATGTTGTTGGTTGTGTTATTTCACTTTCCCAATTCCAAGTGTTTCAAACTGAAATAATATCATAACAAATTGCAGCTTGCAATTGGGGGAGGTGGTGGAGATATTGGCAAGAAAATCAATCATGGTGGTGGTGACGGTGGAGACGATGATGGTGATGATGATGATTACTATGATGAGTTTGATGATGGAGACGAGGGAGATGAGGGTGGCTTGTTCCGGAGAAGGAAATTTCTTGAAGAGGTATACAATCTATTACTGGCAGATCTGTGTTGCTATTGTTTTTTATGGGCTCATTTTTAGCACTAACTTCGTATTTGCTCTAGCTTTTTGATCGTAAATTTGTAGATGCAGTATTAAACGAGTGGCAGAAGACAATGATGGATTTGCCTGCTGGATTTCGTCAGGCTTATGAAATGGTAGTGTTTTGATTTTCTTATCAGTGTGATTATGGGTGGCCATTCAAACTGCAAAACCAAACCGTTTCTTAAATCCGAACCGAACCAAATTCTCAATGAAACTGAAAAATTCAGTTCGGCCTGGTTTAAAGAAATTTGAAATCGAATTGAAACTAAACTGATTTGTTTTTAACTATTATATATTTATTTTTATATTTTTATATTTATATATTTAAAAAAAAGTAGAATTGAATTAAAACCGAACCGCTTTTAATTTAAAGAACAACACCTAATTTAAAACCGTACCGAACCAAATTATTTTTTAAAATGTTTTAAAATTACCAAAACCGAATTTGAACCAAACCGAGTTCAGTTTGGTTTGAACCAATAAATCGGTTCGGTTTGGTTTTGTGCCAAACCGATTCGTTTCCACCTCTAAGTGTGATATTTTCTTGTAGGAGTCAGAAATATTTTATCATTTTTTCTTTTGTGCTAAATATTTAGCCTCGAACTTTGGTTAGATGCTGACAAATTATTTATCCCAGGGTTTAGTTAGCTCGGCTCAAATGGTAAGATTCTTAGCAGTGAACGCCAGGCCAACTACAACTCGGTTCATTTCACGATCACTTCCTCAAGGAATCTCACGGGCTTTTATTGGCAGGTGAATTTTTTAAAAAACCTCTGGTAGAATTTATGAGGCCTTTAATTCTTAGGTAATTCACTTCAATTCTTTTACCAATTCACCATTCTTGGAGAGGTGACATGGGAACTCGCTTACTAGAAGATATTAATTCTCCATTAAGCATCAACGTCTTAATATTAGATCCTAAACCTGAATTTAAGCAATTAGATATTGTAATGTCTAATTCTTAATTATCCATGAATTCTACTGGATTCTTAAGCTTGCTGACATTACATTTTAGGGATGGTTGCATATATGACAAAATGACCCAAATTAATAGCCAAAAATAGCTTAACTTAAAACTATTTGCAAATATTGCAAAATCTAAGTGAAAAGTCTTAACCCCCCTCAATACACAATTTCAATCCAAATCACTAGACAAATTTAGCCCAGTTCGATTCATTTCAAACTATTTGCACGTTTTATTTTTTTCTTAAGTTTTCCTTAATGTTTTCGTCCTTATAGTGTCATTTTTGGTCCATTTAAATAACTTGAACCGTTTTTTATTAGTTTCATTTTTTTCTTTAAGTCATTTTTCTTCCATGCATGTTTTATGACTGACTTGGACCATGAAGGAAGTCTATAAAGTGATTGACAAACTCTTATCACCAATTGAAGTCCATTGTTGATAGGAGTCTATTGTTTATTGAATCCTATCATGAAACTTGTGTCACTGTCTAGAATTATGATCACATAGAATTGCCATCTCAAACCCTTTTTCACCTTCCAATTCTCAGTCCTGGGGTCATCTCCTTTGGAAACTTACGGTTTCTTTTCTGCCAAATTTTCTAAAGTAGACATGCATATTTTATATTATACAATCATATGTATGATAATATTTCTCTATCGATATCTAGCATGTGGAAGTGGACCAACAGCTTCACTAGCTTCCTCCTCCCCCTTCTTTTTTTGATAAATTTCAAAACGATAAAATGAACAGTTCAATTTCTTTCATGGTTCCGTACTTGAATTTTTCTTGTACTGATCAGTAGTTTGTTTAAGCGAAAGACTGCATGCACACTTTGAAAAAGAAATATATATTTTTGAACTTTAACATATTATGTAATTGCACAGGATGTTAGCAGATCCTTCCTTTCTCTATAAACTTCTTTTAGAGCAAGCTGCTACAATTGGTTGCTCAGCTTGGTGGGAAATAATGAATCGCAAGGACAGGTTTGTTATTTAGGCATATGGTTAAACTTTATTTCATTTTCTTAATTTATCTTTTATTTGATTGGCTTACAAATTTGTTGTTCTGTTGTGGCTCCAGGATAAAACAGGAATGGGATCTGGCGCTCATTAATGTTCTCACTGTTACCGCTTGCAATGCTATAGTTGTTTGGTCACTTGCTCCTTGTCGTTCATATGGAAATACATTCCGATTTGATTTGCAAAATACATTACAGAAGCTTCCCAATAATATATTTGAAAAAAGTTATCCTATGAGGGAATTTGACCTACAAAAGAGAATCCATTCCTTCTTCTACAAAGCTGCAGAGTTGTGCATGGTCGGTATAACTGCAGGAGCAGCTCAAGGTGTTTTGTCCAATTTTCTCTCTGGTAAAAAGCAGGAAAGGTAATAGACCACTCCCATTTGGCAAATAGAAGTGCTAATTAAGTTCCCATTTTTCTTCACTCGGAATTACGTATGTGTTTGCCAGGTTATCTGTATCAGTTCCAACTGTGAGTACCAATGCTCTCGGGTATGGTGCTTTTCTTGGCCTATATGCAAATCTCCGGTATCAGTTATTATGCGGTTTTGACAGAGCAATGATCAATCATTTTGATGTTATTGGAGTCGCTCTGTTTTTAAGCTCTGCAATGAGGTTCGAACTGATTTTCCCCTTATGAAATATCTTTGGCATTTATTTGTAAAGCCTTAAACATGCCATTTTTTCCCAAACACAATCTTATCCAAAAAGACAATGTTGGGCAAAGAATATTTCATAAAACCATATTGGAATTGTATGTAGGGTTTTGAATGTGCAACTAGGAGAAAGATCAAGATTGGCTTGGCTTGGAATAGAGGCAGATCCATTGGTTCAGTCAAGGGAACTCATGCAGAAGGTTTACAACCGACCTTCTCAAGACGTTAGTCAATCTTCCTCGAAATGGTTTATTTCAAAGAATGCCATCATTTCTGGCCTTGGACTCCTCGGTCTCAAACAGTCCGGTGTTGATTCCGTCTCTGAAGGTGAATCAGTACCCAAAGCACGGAGGAAGAGAATTGTTCGGAGAAAGGTAACGGCAGGTTCGTCGTGATCTTTTATCCAGTTAATGCATTCTTCAGTACCCCCAGTTTTGCAGTATGACTATAGATTTGGTGCAAAGTTGCCGTATAAATCTTTGATAAAAGTTAGTTGATAGGTGGATAATATTCTGTCCTTTGATGTAACCTTGTGATCCAACTGGAGAAATTCATTTAAAGCTGAATTCATGCAATTATTATTAAATTTCCCTTTTAGGGATTTTCTTTTCATTCTTCTGGTTGGTGTTTTCCACCATGTTGATTGAACATTTGAAATACTCTTCTTCTGGTATTATCTCTTTAATGAATAAGGTTATCAAAGTAGTGTTAGTATGAAACTACAGATTGATTTATATTCATTTCCCCATTAGAAAAGTAGCAAAAATCCTACCTTCCACTGTGGAACTTCTATACAAGGGTGTAAGTGGGTCGGGTTGGGTTGTTTTTCCTTACAACTGACCCGACCCATGTTTGGTTCTGTATGGACAATACCTGACCTGATCGGGTTGGGTCTGGTCGGGTCAAACCCGATGTTTACCATCTAAAATTCAGACATAAAAAAAAATGAAAAAACCAACAACTTGAAGAAGAGTAAAAAAAGAAAGACTTTTCATCAGGCAGAAGGGTTACAAAAAAAAAAAGAACAAATCCGATCAACCAAAAATAAAATCAATGCAAAGAGTGAGAAGGATGAATCCCACCCTCCATCTCCAAAATACTTCATTGCCTGCAAAAAAGAACTTCAGATGCTCTCAACATTCTCCATTGGCCACAAGTTGTTGATCGTTGGCTACTGATTCTTTTTCCTTTTGCTCATTCTCCATTTCTGCTAATTCCTCCCTCGTATATTTATCTTTCCTGCCTGCCCTCCTTACCGTCACACAAAAAACAGAAAAACTTGTTCATTTACGAGCTTCAATGTCAACTTCCACTAGTGAGGTGAGGGTCATTACATTCTCTTTATTGACTATTGTTAGCCACCCACTGGCAGTCACTAGCAACTTACTTCGTTTTACTTTCTTTTCCTTCTTCCACTCCTTTTCCTTTCATTTTCACAGAAAAAAAGGTACAAAAGAATTCTTGTTTTAGGTGTTCCAATGCAAAAGTGTTATATCGATCATGTTCATCGTGGGTTCTAATATGTGAACTCTAGGATTTAAGAATAAGAAATTTAATTAGCTAGTTAACCTCTAATATCAAATTCTAAAATTGATCAAGAGATAAAGAGTACTAATTTCTCTCTCCAAGTTTGAGCACTCGTGATCAAACTTAGCTGAATGTTTTGTAATCTACTAGAGAATTTCTATTGATAGAAAAAATCCTAAAACATCAATTATAAAAAAACTAATTAAAAAAACCTAATAACACGGTTTAAATAGTCTTCCAACAAAAACCATATGCATCATAAAAGACTAAATTAACTTTACTTAAATGTCACTAAAAAGGATAAAACTGAAAAATATTAAAATTACATAACAATTAATAAATAAAATCTGATCAATAATTTGATGATTGGTCGGTTCATGTTATGTTCAATAATAGAGTGAGATGACGAGTGTTTACTGTGTTGTTTGTTCTGGTTGTGGGAAGAAGAGAAAAGAAGAGAAAAGACTTAGACTATTGTCATGGAAATCAACCAAGATAAAGAAATATACTAAAATTAAAAGATCCAAATTAAAAGATGAAACTACATACAAACAAAATGAGAAATTGACAAAAGTAGCACACTTTTGGTTTTCGTTTTAAAAAAATAACACATTTTCTTTAACTCGTAAAATTGTTTTTCTCGATCAATCTTGAGTGAAATCGAGATCCCTCCGATGATTGTTGTCTATGAGAGACTGGTTTGGTTGTCTTGAACCTGAGTTTAAAGAAACAAAAAAACAACCTTCGACGATTGTTTTCATACCGACGATAGTAGACGCTGTGAATCACAAATTGAAAATTGTAAAAGAAAAAAGAGTATAAAGAAACAGAAATTAAAAGTTCTAAAAAAAAATCCACGTTTTAAAATTTCTAAATAATGATCTCTCCAAGATTTTCCTTTGATTCCGAGTTGTTTTAGGTAATTTCATTTTTTAAAAGGAATTTTAAAATATATAACAAACTGACATAACATTTACACTCTATAGAACAATTTTAACAAAAAAAATTCCACAGACTCACAATGAAAAAAATACCAGAAATGCTCTAGTCAACACACAATTAATTGGTTACATGCACTCGTGTAATTCTTAATCATTTCTAAATGATTGATCATGATACACAATCGTGTAGGAAATAATACACGATCGTGTAGTTCTTTTTAACGATGAAAAAAATGGTTAGTGTAATTCTTTTTCTTAACGATCATGATACACGATCGTGTAATTGTTGACCATGCTTCAATCGTGTTGACTAGGTAATTGATATTTGAACGATCTTGATATTTTGGAAGATGAGTTGTAAGAAAGAAAGAGAAGATGGAGAAAAAAATAAAGAAAAAGAAGATGAATAAAAATGGAAGAAAGAAAATCTTGAAGAGAGCTGAAAAAATTTGGAATAGAAGATGAATAAATCGCAAAGAAGAAGAAAGAGAAGTGATAAATCGTCCGCAATATCAAAAAAAAAAATTAAATTTATGAAAAATTTATACCGACTTTCTGGTCTTTTTATTTTGTTACACAATTTATAGTATTTTTTATATATAAAAGTTCACCCGAGTTATTGTTATCCAAGAAACTTTAAAACCTATTTGTCATGGGTGAGATGAAGAACATAAATAGAACTTAATTAATTTATAAAGTGATATAAATTATTTATTAATATTTATTTTAATAAATTATTAAATATAAATTTATTAGCTTACTTAATATTCTAATTAATTAAATTATTTTCAGTAATTTAATTTAATTATGTTTAGTTAAAAGATATTATTTTATTTTTTAATATTATTAATTAAGTAAGCAATTAGCATGACATAAAATATTTATGTTAAATTTATTTAAGGTAATTAATTAATTTTGTTTTCAAATCAATCATTTTGTGAAATATATTAAACTTTGACTCAAACCCCCAGAGAGAAACAAAACGGGTCTATTCATTTCGACACCCACAGCCATCTCCCCCGGGTTTCCCTTTGGTTCCAAGGGTTGGTTATCCACACCCTCCTCTTCACCTACGTTCTTCAGCTTCATTATCATCATTGGTGGCGTTCATTTTTCTCCACTGTGTTGCAGTTCGAGCTCCACTGCCTTTGCCCACCCCACATTTTGAAATTTTTGGATAAATTTCTCAGAGCTTTGCTTCCCCACTCAAATCTCAGGTTCCCAACCCTAACCTTTATCCATTGACTTCATTCAATTGTTTGCCAAACTAAATTGTTTATATGAGTTTGTTTAGTGATCTTTGTTTTTACCTTGTCCTTGAATAAGCAAAGAACGAATCTCTGTTGTTGCATTATCTCTTCGAAATCCCTCTGTCTATCTCCTTTCATTTGGGTGTTGTTTGAAGTACATAATGAATCAAATTCTCTCAGTTCTTCGATATTGGCTTGTGAATCATCCCATTATACACAATTTCGAATGGATCCAAGGCCAAACCTTTGCCTCCACTCCCCTGTTCCTCATTGTCACTGTTTTCACTTACCTATTCCTCACCTTCCTCCTCTCCCACATTCCCATTCCTTCAATTTCGTCACACTTTCTCAAGTCAATCTCAGCCCTTCACAACTTTGTTCTTCTCATTCTCTCCTTCATCATGGCCCTTGGATGCACTCTCTCTTCCATTTACCATGTGCCTCACCTCCATTGGATTATCTGCTTTCCACCTCGCACCCCACCAGTTGGACCTCTCTTCTTCTGGGCTTATGTATTCTACCTGTCCAAGATTCTTGAATTCATCGACACCCTCTTGATCATCCTCACTGGGTCGTTTCAACGCCTCACGTTCCTCCATGTTTACCACCATTCCACGGTTTTGATCATGTGTTATCTCTGGCTTCACACTTCCCAATCACTATTCCCCATAGCGCTTGTGACCAATGCCACTGTGCACGTGATAATGTATGGATACTACTTCCTATGCACCTTTGGGATTCGACCAAAGTGGAAGAGGTTGGTCACTGACTGCCAAATCCTACAGTTTGTTTTTAGTTTTGTGGTCTCGGGTCAAATGTTGTATGATCATTTTGGTGGATCTGCTGGTGGTTGCTCTGGCTTTTTGGGTTGGTGCTTTAATGCTGTTTTCAATGGTTCTCTGTTAGCTCTTTTCATCAACTTCCATTTGAAAAGTTATGCTGCCAATAGGAAGAAGAAGATAGAATCTAAAACCCAATGATTCTTTCTAGTGACAGTTTGGCTGTACTTTGTTTATTTTAGATTTAGATCATTACAATTATTGATGATGCTTTGTACAAGTAATTTGCATTTTTTTTCTTTTGTTTGATAAGAGTGAAATCTAGCGACTGTTTATTTTGCTCTAGAGACTGCAGAGAAATGTCAAATCTTTGGCATTCTTCAATAAACCATACGTGCAAACAATCTTGGTTTGGAGTATGTAAAATGGTATGCTAACATGTGATGTGTTTCAATTTTAAGCTTGAAGTACTCCAACAACTTTCTGGTAGATGGTAAGAACTTTCTGTAAGCAAACTGCTATGGAAATTGGGGTCATTATTGATAATTCAAATTGTACTTATGCGGTGCTTGCCAAGGCAAGATTGATGGTTAAAGTTAGAGGCTGATGTGTGCTCAACTAAAAGTATACTATCATAACCATTTGGGAGGATAGGTTTGGTTGTTAGAGAATCAACTATGAAGTATGCCCACTTCGTGCAGCAGGAGTCTTCCCCTGCTATGTGTGATTTAGGACATCAGTTTATGATTGAGGGGTGGGGGGTGGTTGTAAATTTTGAGTTTTCTTGTGCTGAGCAGGCGCTCAGTAATTTTTGGCACTTATCTCATAAGTAGTAAGGAGAGACCATATTAGATTTAGATCTGCCACTGAACATATTATGTACAAGAATTTTTTTTTTGGAAACTGAAACAAAGACTTTCATTGAAATAATAAATGAGTCTAATGCTCGAAGTATAATAGCTAAAACAAAAGTGCAAAATTTAATAAAACTTCAAATTTTCGAACATATGAAGTCTTTTGGACTTCAAAATTATTGAAATCCTCTCTAATAACATCAACACATTTTCGAACACATTGTTGTTGCAAGCTTAGGGTTTCTAAAGGAGGAGCAGAGGAATGGCTTATGAAGTCTTTTGGCTGTTTTTTGTTATGTTGTGCAAGGGTGACATTTGAGCTTGAGGTCTTCACTTTATCTGCATAACTTAGGCTTGGGCGAATATCATGATTCAACTAATTTCCATGTGAACGAGAGGCTGGTTGAAGAGATGAGTGCCACAATCCATAATCGTGGTTCATTAAGAAATATCATGATTCAACTAATTTCAACATTTGTAAGAAAGAGACCCATCCTTGTTTCTCACCCCTTGAGCAGACGTGCACAAAGGATTGAAACCCTTGAGGACTTTCGAGCAACACATCTAACTATCTATCCGAAAGGAGCTCTGAACTTTGTGAGTCTTGTAGTACCATCTGCGTCTCTGCCGTTTTTGAGAAAGAACCTATGTTCCTCAGATTGTACCAAACCTGATATAGTGGCAATAAACCATCTTAGTTGTGTAAGACCACCAATCATTCACACATATAAAAGGAGGGGCAGGAAAGTAAATGAACAAATAGACAATGATGAAAGAATGATGGGAAGGGATCGTGCGTGTGGGGCCCGGGCACAGGAAAGAGAAAGTTCATGAGAGGAGTTATATAAATAGGTCTTTTAGGGTTGAGGGAGGGGGGTCGAATTTTATATTGGTCTTGGCGGCTGCTTAGCCTGGGAAATATCCAGCTACCCTAAAAAGGAAGCTGGGTTTGTCTTTATTGCTTTTCTGAGTGTTTTTTTAATCCTTATGACTGCTGTACTGTTTTTGGCTATATATAAATAAAGATTACAGAGTGCTGCCTCTGTTTTAGCCATTGTAAGGGTGGAATTATTTGAGTGAATCAAACAGAATCCTTACATTTGGTATCAGAGCCAATACACTGGGGGTGGTCACGCGACGAATGGCGCAAAGACAAATAGAAGAACGGGTAGAGGGGACTGAAAAAGAAATTTTAAGTCTCAAAGAGATGATGTTGGAGATGAGGAAAGCGATGGATCGAATGACAGAAGAATTAAGGGAAAACCACAGTTTCAGAAGAAAAGAAGAGGCTGGAACGGCTGAAGGGGCGATGCTGAAACTGAAAGGGAAGATTGAAGAGACTGAGACGTCTGTGGAGTATGGAGGAAGCAACATCGACCGAAGTAAGTACAAAATACTAGAAATGCCAATGTTTACAGGGGTGAACCTTGAATCTTGGGCTTATCGAGCGGGACATTTCTTTGAAATTAACAACTTACCAGAAGCTGAAAAAGTCAAGGTAGCGGTTGTTAGTTTTGGACAAGAGGAAGTCGATTGGTTTAGATGGAGTCATCATCGAAAGAGGGTTGAATCTTGGGAGGATTTAAAAGAAAGAATGTTTGAATTCTTTAACGATACGGGACAGCAGAGTTTGGGGGCAAGATTAATCCGTATCAAGCAAGAAGGTTCATACTGTTAAGAAATTCGTTACATACTCAGCTCCCCTACCTGATATGGCCTAAAGTGTACTACAGGACGCATTTCTTACGGGTCTCGAACCAACACTGCAAGCTGAAGTAATTAGTAGACACCCTCAAACTTTAGAGGAGTGTATGAAGGAAGCACAACTGGTGAATGATAGGAACATAGCATTGAAGCTGGCTATACAAGAGATGAGTAAGACAGAACCCAAAAGGAATGAGAACACTAGCAAAATTCAAGGGAGGAATGAGAAGGTCGAAACAAGAAAAACAGAGTTCGCAATGAAGCAGATAACGGTTCCACTTAAAGGGGACTACCAAAAAAAAGATCCTCCAGTTAAACGACTATCGGACAGTGAGTTTAGAGTAAGGCTGGATAAAGGTCTTTGTTTCAGGTGCAATGAAAAGTACTCGCCCGGCCATAGGTGCAAGGTTAGAGAAAAAAGAGAGCTGATGCTTCTTATACTAAATGAGGAAGAGGACGAGGAAGCGGTAGTAACCGTCGGGGATGAGACCGGTGAAGTAATAGAATTGAGTCAACTAGAAGTGAATGAGGATACTCCTATTGAATTGAGGCTGATCACGGGTGTTACATCCAAGGGAACTATGAAATTGAAAGGTCAAGTGAAGGGAAGGGAGGTGATAATCCTTATTGACAGTGGATACAAATAATTTCATCAGTCAAGTGTTGGTAGACGAACTACAACTGAATATCGATCCTGGAACTCAATTTGGAGTTACAATTGGGGATGGCACTCGTTGTGAAGGAAGAGGAATATGTACGAGGGTAAAGGTGAAGTTGAAGGAATTAACAATCATAGCTGACTTCCTGGCGGTGGAGTTAGGAAAGGTGGACTTAGTGTTGGGGATGCAATGGTTGGAGTCTACAGGAACCATGAAGGTGCATTGGCCCTCCCTAACCATGACATTCTGGAAGAAGGGCAGAAGAATAATCTTAAAGGGGGACCCCTCTTTAACCAAGTCAGAATGTTCATTGAGAACCATAGAGAAAACGTGGCAAGCTGGGGACCAAGGATTTCTTTTAGAAATTCAAAATTACGAAGTGGATTGGGAAGAGGAAGCCGAGACAGAAACCAAAGAGAAGGGAGAAGAGGAAGGATTACCCATGGTTCAACGACTGCTCGAGCAATATACAGACATATTTAGACTGCCAACAGGTTTACCTCCCAGGAGAACCATAGACCATCGTATATTAACCGTACCCGGTCACAAACCTGTTAATGTTCGACCATATAAGTACGGACATGTACAGAAAGAAGAAATTGAAAAATTGGTGTTAGAAATGCTGCAAGCAGGGGTGATTCGACCAAGTCACATCCCATATTCCAGCCCGGTACTATTGGTTAAAAAAAAAGATGGGAGTTGGAGGTTTTGTGTAGACTACCGTAAGCTGAATCAAGTCACAGTGGTAGACAAATTTCCAATTCCAGTGATTGAGGAACTTTTAGATGAACTCCATGGGGCGACGGTGTTTTCCAAACTAGATCTAAAATCGGGATACCATCAGATTAGAATGAAAGAGGAAGATGTAGAGAAGACAACTTTTCGCACACATGAAGGACACTATGAGTTCTTAGTGATGCTTTTCGGTCTTACGAATGCCCCAGCCACTTTCCAATAGCTCATGAACGACGTTTTCAAACCATTTATAAGGAGGTGTGTTCTTGTATTTTTTGACGACATTTTAGTTTATAGTGTGAATATGGTTGAGCATATGAAACATCTAGGAATGGTATTTGCCACATTGAGGGATCATAAGCTGTTTGCGAATAGAACTAAATGTGTAATTGCTCACTCCCAAGTTCAATATTTGGGACATAAGATTTCCAGCAGAGGAGTGGAAGCTGATGAGGACAAAATCCGAAGCATGATCAACTGGCCACAACCAAAGGACATCACGGGACTAAGGGGATTCCTTGGACTGACCGGATATTATCGAAGGTTTGTGAAGAGCTATGGGGAGTTAGCCGCACCTTTGACTAAATTACTGCAGAAGAACGCGTTTAAGTGGAACGAAGAAGCAACAACAACTTTTGATAAATTGAAACTAGCAATGACAACCATTCCCGTGTTAGCACTGCCTGATTGGTCACAGCCCTTCACGGTGGAGACTGATGCTTCAGGAGTAGGCTTAGGTGCGGTTCTATCACAAGGTGGTCATCCTATAGCCTTCTTCGGTCAGAAACTGTCCCCAAGAGGCCAGAGTAAGTCGGTATATGAGCGGGAATTGATGGCTGTTGTCCTTTCAGTGCAAAAATGGAGACACTACCTCCTAGGGAGAAAATTCACGATTATTTCAGATCAGAAAGCTCTAAAATTTTTGCTGGAACAAAGAGAAGTTCAACCTCAATTCCAGAAGTGGTTAACGAAACTTTTGGGGTATGATTTTGGGATTTTGTATCAACCGGGACTGCAAAATAAAGTGGCTGATGCGCTCTCAAGGAAGGATCAAACAGTGGAGTTAAACACCATGACGACCACGAGTATCGTTGACATGGAACTTATAGAGAAGGAGGTTGAGAATGATCCGGAGCTTCAAAAAGTTATTGTCGAGCTACAAAAAGGGGTGGACAAAGGAGGGAAATACCAGTGGAACAATGGCAAGTTGTTATATAAAGGAAGGATAGTGTTGTCGCGACATTCATCCCTTGTTCCGAGGCTGCTACACACGTTCCACGACTCCATACTAGGAGGGCACTTGGATTTTTGAGAACGTACAAAAGGATGAGTGGGGAATTGTTTTGGAAAGGAATGAAGGCAGAGGTGAAGAGATATGTGGAAGAATGTGACATATGTCAACGCAACAAGTTCGAAGCTACCCATCCTGCTGGAGTTCTACAACCTATCCCCATTCCCGAAAAGATATTGGAAGATTGGACCATGGACTTCATCGAAGGATTGCCTTTGGCAGGAGGATACAATGTAATTATGGTAGTAGTGGATCGCTTAAGTAAGTATTCCTACTTCTTGACGCTTAAACATCCCTACACAGCAAAGCAAGTGGCTTCCATTTTTTTGGAAAAAGTGGTCAGTAGACATGGAATTCCCAAATCCATTATTACAGATAGAGACAAGATCTTTCTTAGCAATTTATGGAAGGAATTATTCACAACCATGGGCACAATTTTGAAACGAAGCACGGCATTCCATCCCTAAACTGATGGACAAACCGAGAGGGTTAACAGGTGCCTCGAAACTTATTTAAGATGCTTTTGCAACGAGCAACCGAAAAAATGGGATAAACTAATTCCTTGGGCTGAATTATGGTATAACACAACCTTCCATGCATCCACCAAAACAACTCCTTACCAGGCAGTTTATGGGCGAACACCTCCTCCATTGCTATCGTATGGGATGCGAAAGTCTCCTAACAATGAGGTAGAAGTCATGTTGAAGGAGAGGGATTTAGCTATCAATGCCTTGAAGGAAAACTTATGTACAGCCCAAAACAGAATGAAAAAGATGGCAGACCGGGGTCGTAGAGAACTCAAATTCAAGATAGGTGATGCAGTTTATCTGAAACTCCGACCCTATAAACAAAGATCATTAGCTAGAAAAAGTGTGAAAAGCTAGCCCCAAAATTCTATGGGCCATATGAGATTATTGAGCAGATAGGAGAGGTCGCTTATTGTCTGAAACTGCCTCCAGAGGCTGCCATTCACAACGTTTTCCACATTTCCCAATTGAAACTGAAGCTGGGAAAACGACATGTAGTTCAGCAACAACAACCGGTATTAACCGAGGATTTTGAATTACAGCTGTGGTCGGAAAATGTGCTGGGGATACGGTGGAACAAGGAGTTGGGAGGAAATGAATGGCTAATCAAATGGAAGGATTTACCAGATAGTGAGGCAACATGGGAATCAGTATATCTATTGAACCAACAGTTCCCTAATTTTCACCTTGAGGACAAGGTGAACTTAGAACCCCGAGGTATTGTAAGACCACCAATCATTCACACATATAAAAGGAGGGGCAAGAAAGTAAATGAACAAATAGACAATGATGAAAGAATGATGGGAAGGGATCGTGCGTGTGAGGCCCGGGCACAGGAAAGAGAAAGTTCATGAAAGGAGTTATATAAATAGGTCTTTTAGGGTTGAGGGAGGGGGGTCGAATTTTATATTGGTCTTGGCGGCTGCTTAGCCTGAGAAATATCCAGCTACCCTAAAAAGGAAGTTGGGTTTGTCTTTATTGCTTTTCTGAGTGTTTTTTTAATCCTTATGATTGCTATACTGTTTTTGGCTATATATAAATAAAGATTACAGAGTACTGCCTCTGTTTTAGCCATTGTAAGGGTGGAATTATTTGAGTGAATCAAACAGAATCCTTACAAGTTGATTCTTTAAAACTTGTAGGATTCGTCGAAAATCATCATCTTCAATGTTGAAATGTTCCTTGTCGAACCAAATGCTGTAGAAGGACTCGACAATTTTACAGCTCTTCACTTCCATGCTGGTGTCGGGAGGGAGGGACAGTCGGAGAGGTGAACAGGAGGAGGTGGTGAAAGAGGAGAGAAAATGGAGGATGGAAGTGACTCGCTCAAAGGAAGGTTCAAGTATCTCTTAGAGAAAATATGTCTTGGATCTTTTAAAGGAAACAAGTATGCTTGGATGTAAGCCTGCTAGTACTCCCGTTGACTCAATCATCAGTTAAGCAGCAACGGAAACACATTGGTCAACAAAGATTAGTATCAAAGGCTAGTTTGTTTTACAGTGAGCTATTTATACAATACACGATACTTGAAAGGAGCTCCAGGAGACGGATTGTACTCCAAAAAGTCTAGGAAATGGAATATTGAAATCCTCACGGATGCTAATTGGGCAAACTAAAAAATAGATAGAAGATCACTTACTAGGTACTGTACCTTTGTTTGGGGAAACTTAGTCACGTGCGAAATAAGAAACAATCAGTCGTATCTAGAGGTAGTGCTAGAGCTGAACTAAGGGCTCTAGCTCAAGGAATATGTGAAGGAATCTGGCTCAGAAGCATCCTTTCATAGCTTAGAATCACGTAAGGAGAACCAATGGAGGTACTGAGACAACCAAGCTACTATGAGCATTGCCAAAGACACGATTCATCGTGATCACATAAAATATGTGGATATCCACCGACACTTATTAAAGAAAAGATTGAAAACCAAAGCATCTCCCTTGACTCAATACCGACCAAGATGCTGATTGCCGATATTCTTCCAAAAACCCTATTCAAGAACAATTGAAGTCTTAAAAACCAAGCTGGACTTAATCAACATATACAATCTAGCTTGAGGGGTGTGTCGAATATGGAAAGTCTTCTCCTACCCCATATATCTAGAATGTTATTTCCAGCATTTATTTACATCCTTAATGTGTAATATTCTTGACTTGTTTGTCATTCTTTTTACCGCTGAGAGGTTTGACATATTGGACCACTATCATTGTATATATAGTAGGGCTTCACCCATTTGTAAAATAAGAAGAATTTTTGTAATTCATAGTTCTATAAAACAATAAAATTGAGATGTTAGTTCAACTTCCAAGTATGCGGTGAGGAAAAGAGTACCGCAAAAGTGCTTGCTTTTCAGGCTTTTGAGGTAGGAAATGAGCTCTATTTGGATGCCAAGTTATCAAACCCCCAAACTTAGTTGATTGAATGTTGTCAAAAGTCGAGCAATGTTGCAATAAGTTTTCTCATTAGATATCTCACTACTTCAACACAATTTGAAACTGATGCAACTTCACAATCAAATTTAAGACAGGTTTGGTAGTGATTTTGAAAGGATTATAATTAGATATATGCTTTCAATCATTTCTAATTAATTTTGATCTGTATTTAAAAGTGTAAAATTAAAGATTAAATTAATTTTTGTGTGATTAAAGGTGTATTTTAGTGTTCCAAAGTAATTTTGAACTCCATAAAAATGATTTTAACAACTTTGAAATCACATCCAAACATGCTCTTAAAAGGTGATAATCAATTTGTTTGCCCAAGTTCTTTATATTCTCTGATGATTAAAATTTTCTTTAATTTCTTTGTAAGAATATTATTTCCCTTGTGCTAGTTTACCCTACAAGTACTTTTCATGCTATCCTTCCTTGATACTAGCTTACATCTCATACTTTCTACTGATATAATATTAAACTTTTGTACCGTTACATTTTTTTATAGATAAATTTAACATCTTTCGTTGAGAAAAAAATTGAAGATGAGAAAAAAATTGAAGATGAGAAAAAAAAAAGAAAAAAGAAAACAAACTACGAAAAGGAGGGGGATGCCAATTCCAAGGAGTTTCAAGCAAAAACATTCCTATAAAATAATTACAAAAGGTTTTCAAAATCAAAGTCTAAGAGGAAACATAAGAGCAAAGAAGGGATCAAAGGACGCTAGGATCCCTCTCCACTCTCCTAAACACCCAACTGAGGCTATTTAGAATAATATTCAAAATAAGTGATTTAACATAGAAAAAGGCCTAGATGAATCCAAGGCTACACATATCTTTGTGTATCTCATTAAATTGTTCGATCATAATTTGTCACGTGGTACAAAAGGAGGAGATTTGGGAAATTCAGTGTTCAAACCCTTGTAATGTCGTTCTTCCCAATTACTATTGATGTCTACTGGTTGGTGTCAAGTATTGAACCTTCACCAATTATCTTAAAGCTTTTTGTGTCAATGACCTAAACATTTACCTGAAATTGGTAAACCTACAAACTTTGCTTACTCCTTTATCATGTTTTCTTTAGACTTACCATAAGAAGCATATACATTGACATGTGACGCGAATACGATTTTTGAATACGATTTACAAAAAAGTAGGACATGAGATGTTGGGAATATATTTATTTATTCTAAAAGATAAATATATGTGTGCATAATTCAAACAGATCGTGACATACACACATTTAATAAAACGTAAGAAAAAATAAAAATAAAGGAAATGTAAAAACTGAAGGAGAGAGAAACAAAAACGAACAAATACAAAAAATTATTAAGAAAAATCACATGAGTTGTTAGCAGCCGTGGGTCTTGAAGTTGAAGTTAGACAGAAAAATCAAGTAATATAATGGTATTTTTTTTTTCTTTGAAAAAGGGTGTGCATAAGTTTTAAGGGTGAAGTGTGACTCTAGAATTTTGAATAGGTTGGTTTGAGGTTAAAATGCCCCTCAAATGGGTTGCTGGTGGTGCGACTTGTTTCATTATTATACTTTTAAAAAGGTTTTTTTCCTATGAAGTGTATTTGGTGTGTCTAGGTGTATCACTAACATGTCTTATGTGTGTTTTCAATAAACACGATAGGTGGTGTGTTGGAGACGTGTCGAAGGCATGTCGATATCGACATCGACACTTTGCAGTTTAGAAGTGTTAGTGCTTTGTAGGATTTAGCAATATTTGTAACTGAGGCATTTAACTTTAAACAAAATTCCTTTTAAATGGATGCTCCCTCATAAAGCCCTCAACACCATTGACAAATGTCAAGCTCGTTTCATTCCATCCATCTCAACCCAAATTAGAATATTCTGTGCAGAAACCGTGGTGAAACGCTGCACCTTTTTCATCCATTGCACTTCTCTGATTTGTTCTCAACTTCGAATCTATGCTTCATTTGATTTTCCACATTTGATGGCTAGAATCCTCGAGTTATCAATTCATCTCCCATAAAGCTCCACTTAGAATTTTCAATGGTGTAATCTGATTGGTTCTAGCTTATGATGGCCTTTGGTTTGAGCGTAACAATAGAACATTTCAAAATGTTGGAAAGTCCTCATCTCGTCTTTCAGAGGATGTGTATTTGATTGCTCTTTGGTGTACAAAATCCTCCTTTTTGCAATTCTGATGCATCCACTATATTATTGCTTATTTTCTAGTGGATATGTTTTTATGCAAGATGAGATGATGGATGTCATGAATGGCCATGATTGCTTAACTTTGATATGGACGGAGTACTCTTTTGTTTTATATATGCATATATGCATGTTATGTAAAGTTTCAATCTTCACATTTTCATGCATGTTGATATTTTATATTTTAACATGTACCAATCCTTTTCATGTTATATTAATCTTTTACCTATGATGTTAAGATCGCATTTTATTTACCTCTATTGGTTTTTGGGATTGCAGTTATATTTATTAATAAGTGTGATTTAATAAATAGGACAGGCTAGAAAGGACTTTTTAGTAGGTCATTATTTTGAACTTTTATTGCATTTAAACAATGGATGATACAGAGAAAGGATATGCAATTAAACTTTTACATTGAACTCTTTATGAATTTGGCTCTAGGATGTTGAGATTTCTCGAAAATTTGAGAGGAGAATTTAGACTATTCAAAGTCTACCATCTCTTTAAGTTTCTTACCCATTCCTTCATTTATTTAGTCTTAGTTTCATTGTGATATTTTTGATGAAACTCTGACATACACTGGTAGGGAAAACAAAAAAAGAAACGAAAATTAATTCTGAAACAGTTGCCATTTGGTTGTATTTCATTGATTCAGTTAACATTGAAGGAGTTTTGTGTTTCTTGGTGGGTTAGGGGAGTTGAATTTGAATGGCCTTTGATTTGCTTTCCATATTTTGGGACCCCTTTATTTATTACTATAATAATTATTACACATAGCCTTTATAACTTAGGACTTTTTGGTTTTCATTTTTACGCCTAAGCACACTATTATTGTTCATTAAAACCACTTTGTTATATATTTATATGCTTGTCTCCAGTAATATAATACAATGTACCAGTGAGATAGTTTCATTTAGTTTAAACATTTTTGGGACGAAGTCGTCAACCTTTTAAAATGATAAATTGGTGTACTTATTTACTGAGCAATGCTCAACTTTACTGTCTCATTGGGCTATTACCTTAAAAATAAGGTAACATAGAGTGATGTTAGAGTCAATAATACACAATTTGTTGTGTGGCTTTGTATGAATAATAATAGTTAGAACTCTGCATGCTTTTAGACCTAAGAATAAAATTGATTTTGATGGAACCTTTTGCTTTCTGTATACCCAAATTAAAATCTAAAAAATCATCTGGGTACTCTCAATAAATCTTAAATGTTTATTATGTTTATTGTTCTTTTGTTTTTAAAATTTATTTTATCTATAGCTTTCTTGCTATAAATTTTCAAAATATATTTACATATTGCATTTTTTTTTAATGAGAATGGTATTTTAATCTATTGATATATACACACACGATAATTCAGGAGAAGATTCAAACGTTTAATTTCATATTCAAGATAAGTATATGTCTTAGTTATCTAGCAGTGTTTGTAAAAAAACGTGAAATACGAATTTTAGGGTCCATTTTGTTTTATTGGTTGTATGTGTTTGGAAGTTATTTGTTACAATTTCATTTTCTAGTTAGGTTTCACATTCTAAAAATTAATGTTTAAAATGAATTGAAGTTTTAGGAAACCTACTATTTTTTAGTTGTCTACTAAATTTAAATGTTGAAAGAAAGTAGATAATAAAACAAGATTAGGAAAATAGTTATTATTAACTTAAAAAATAAAAAACTAGAGACAAAATAGTCATTAAATAAAGTATTAAGGTTAAATTACAAATTCTATTAATTTTGTAGTTTGTGTAAAAAAAAAATAACTTCACATGTTAAAAAAATGTTCTTAAACTTTCAAAAAGCATACAAAATATGCTTACCATTAATTTTAGTTGAAGATGTAAAAATTTTGTTTAAAAAATATCCTTAGAATTATTGAAAAGTTGAATAAATACTTTTAAATTAAAAAAAAAGAGTTAAAAATACTTTCCTTGATCCAAATTTTATATTGATTTTCTCACTAACCAATATTTTTTTTTATTTACTAAAAGAAAAAGAAAAAATCTTAATTTAAACTAAAATTTTGAAACAAAAATTTATACTTAAAAACATACTAAAAGAATAAGGAAAACATCAATTTAAACCGTAAACTTTGGAGGGTTGTTTCAATTTAATCCCTAAACCATTATTGTATCAATTTAAACCCTAAATTTTGGGTTTGTAGCAATTTAAACCCCAAACTAATAATTATATCAAATTCGCCTCTAAATTTTCATAAGTATATCGAAAACGACCCTCAACTTTTACAATTGTATCAATTTAAACCTTCAAATTATAAGAGAGCGGGAGAAGAACACAAGAAAACTCAAAGAAACAAGAAAACTCAAAGAAGAAGGAGAGAGAAAAAAAATAAACTCTCAATTTATGTTTTATTTGGATACACTTATAAAAGTTGAGATTATAGATCGATACATTTATGAAAGTTAAAAGGTTTAAATTGATACACTTTAAAAATTCAAGGTTTAATTTAATATAATATAATAATTAGTTTGAGGTTTAAACTAGAAAAACTCTAATTTGTTCCAGATTTGAATTGATACAATTGTTAGTTTAGGGTTTAAATTGATATTTATTTATAAAAAAACTTGAAAAATACATTTATTTGAATAATAAACACATTGAATTTTTTTATAATATTTCTGAGCTTTCAAAAGTTTTTTAAAAAATACTCTCTTTAATTTTTTTTAAAGAAAATACTCTTGTTGTTATATATAACACAAATCATTAATTAGCCTTACTTCTTTACTTTTCTTCTTAATTTTCCCCCTCTCTTTTTCAATACAAATAAATTAATAATTAATAAGATTGTACACTTTAGTAAGATATATTGACTTTAATAATTAAGAACCAAACAAAAAAAAAAACAGTAGTATTAAATAATTTTAGGATTTAAATGTATTATAGAAGTTATTCGTTGATAATTTAGTTCAGTGTGTGCTAATAGCCAAATACCCTACATTTTAGGGGAGATAAAAAATAACAAATTTGATAAAATATTTATAACATATAGAATTTTTTTTTTAAATTATATCAATAATAGACATTGATAGCTACCAATATATATGTTTTTATCAGTGGCATTGATAGACAGCGATAGAAGTCTATCAGTGATAGAATCCAAAATTTTGCTATACCTTTTAAATAGTTTAATTTATTTTGCTATTTTTAAAAATGTTCATAGATTTTATTTTATTTGACTAGCTATTGTTTTAGTACGTTTAAAGGAGATTTTTTTATTTTGAAAATTTGTGAGATTTCATGAAAATTGTATGTTTTAATTTAAAATTTTGGTTTTTATTTTAGATGCTGAGAAATTTGATTTTTTTTTAGTTTGAAGGTATTCATGGATATTTTTTAAAACAAAATTGTTCGGTTTTCATTCAAAACTAGCGGTAATGATATTTTTGAATTCTCTTTTAAAATTCAAAGAGATTATTGAAACTTTTGAAAGTTTAGAGACATTTCTTATAATTTAACCAGATATTAAACATCTTTAAATTATTTAGGATGTGAATTACATAGGTGCATTTTGTTACAATCTGTCTAAACCTTAAAGTTGCAAAAATCCTAATAGCATCATTATCATTTAACATATCACAATTTTTGAAGAAAAATGAAATACTCTAAGCTTGTTGCTATACATATTTTGAAAAAAAATTAAAAACTCTAAGGATTTAAATGTGTTGCTATACATATTTGAAAAGTGACATTTTAAATGGATAAAAAAGCATTTAATTTTCAAGTAGATAAAGAAAGTGTTTCATTTGAAGAGGAAGTAGTTAGGAAGAAGTTTGATGGGAGAGAGAATTTTAGATAGAAAAAAGAAGAAGAAGAAGAAAGGAATTAGATTAGTGAGTGATAACATTGATTATTTATGTTTGGTGAAATTAGTTGGAAATTAAAGAATTAAATGGAAGAGTTGGGAATTTTCCTTTGAATGTTATGTCAATATAGAGAAGTGATATAGAAATGTGGAGAAGAAGAAGATTAAAGGTTAGTTAGAATAAGGTACCACACACATATGTTTAGATATTAGTTGGTAGACAGAAGTTAACTTATTGAGCGAGTGTGACTAAATAGAGGTTAAAATTGCATTCAAAATCTATAAGTGAGATGTCGAGATTTAAAGATTTGAACTTAAAAAATGAATATATAATAGTAACTGTTGAACTTATGTGATTACGTTTCATCTTTTTATTTTAAAGAAAGATGAATTGTATCTAAGTGCAAGGTTAGAGACATGAATCTCTCCCTACTCTAAATTGTTGTTATACTAAATTAAATAAAGAAAAAAAAAAGGGTACATAGATACATGTATTGTATATATATATATGTATATGTGTATATTTTGCCTATTTATTCCATTTTTTTTTTTTGTATTTTCTTTTTAAGTCCAACTTCCATATGAAATTGCCATTAGGTAGGGCTCTCATTTGTTGTAAATAAACTATCAATAAAATTCTTTCTTTCCATCCATCATCTTCCAATTTTCTCTTGAAGCTGCTCCAAGCTCAGTGAAGAACTAAAGGTACCTTATGGGAAAAGAGTTTCTAATTAATTTTTCTTGAGAATTATGTTTTAATCGCACTGTCATTTCATCTTTAATTAAATTCTAGTAGTCTTGTTTTTGCATGAGTTCTTGTTTAAATGAATTGATCACTCTTCATAGCATGAAACTTTGTTTAAATTCTAATGACTCTAAACATTAATATTGATATAAGATTGACTGGAAATTCTTGATTTGATTTTAAACATGTCTTTCCTTTTAATATTTTTTTTGAATTTTCCAATTTGAATTAAACTAACTAATCATTTTTAAGATGGAGACTTTCCTTACTTTTGAATGTGACTAACATTAAAACCTAAAATCTTAATGTAAACTTAAAGGACGATGAAAATTGCTTAGATGAAAATGAATTTAATAAGTTTAGTATGAATCTTGATGTAATTCTTGTTCACTAATTGAGGTTATTAGTTTTTTTTGAACTAATTAGTTGTGGATTGAAATTGAATGTAATATTTTTACTTGTCAACGATAGAAAAATTTGTTAGAAATACACATTCTCAGTTAGAGAAACCTTTATCTTTTGTGTGCCCACATTTTATAAAAAATAATAAAAAAAGATTTACTTTGCTTACTTTACTTTCTTTGCAAACAAAATTTCCTCGAGTTTGATTCTTAACTTTCTCTTTACTCCGTTGCTAGTTTCTTTATTAATTAAGTTTGGGTTACATATTAACTTTGGTTTGTGTGATTTGAGGGATTTTTAACCCTTTTGCTTTCTTTTAACGACATGTTTTTCGTTCAATCCCAATTCATTTTCACATTTTTAGGAGAATAAACCAGTATATGAGTGACAACATAATGGTGGAACCAATATTTGACTTTGAAATAGAGAAAACCTTTCGTCAAAGAGTTAGAACCAGAGTGCAAACGAACATGCGAAAGAGGCATAGATCACAAAGAGTGCAAGCAAAGTTCCTCTCGAAAAGAATCTCGTAAGTTGCAAACAAATTTTTACTACGAAATGCTATTTAGATGGAAGAGAATAGAAAAATTCATAGTAAGACTTATGGCTAAAAGCTTCACTCAATCATAGGTATTGACTATGAGGGTACTTTTTTTGCTCCCGTTGCTAAATTAATAGCCATTCATGTCTTCTTAATTACCTTTAGTTGTAGATCTTGACTGACCTCTTCAACTTTATGTGTCAAAATTACATTTTTGAATGATGATCTCAAAGAAGAAGTTTATTTATATGTTGATTCCTCCTAAAATAGAAAACGAGTCTAACAGAGACTTGATACGTAAGCTGAGAAAATCTTTATATACAAATTAAAATAGTCTCCTTGTGTTTTATATTACAGGTTTTCTAAAGTTATATGATTAAAAGTGATTATCATCCATGTGAAGTTGATCATGCTCTTCTTATACTATTTGTGAATTATGCAAACATCAAGAACTGCAAATCTTTACGACCATATACGTCACGAAAAGTCCCCTTATTTTGTTGAAGAAATATGAAAAAACGTAAAAGAAATGTGGATTCTTGATTTTCTTGATGGGTGAAGTTCTCTTAGTTTAGTTGATGGTCCACAAAAGTCAAAGAAACCATTTCTCGATGGACAATATATTAGTTGATTGACAATGCCCAACAAGTTAGGTTTTCCTGATGGACGAGACCCATCAAGGGATGAATTTTCTTGATTTGGAATGGTCATCATCGAAAAAAAATTAATATATTTGTTTTGGATTTCTTGATGGGTTTAAAATTTTCTTGATGGGTCTAGGGTTTCTTGATGGACAAAGACAAAAAATAGATAAGGGACAAGATCCATCAAGAAAAATGAAAAAAATTATAGTTTTGGGTTTAGGATAAGATCGTGGATGGACATTGTCCATCAAGAAAAAACTATTTTCTACGAAGCATGAAATTTGGACTCTCGTTAACGGGCTCAGAAAACACGATATTCATCAATAATATTCTTAAATATTTACTTTTTTTTTTCCAATTATTACGTTCTATGCATCAATAATACAATATTACTTTTTTAAAAGTTAACTATTTTAATTATAATTAGATTGAAATAAGAGTGACTCTGTCAAAATTAAATTAGTTGTTGTGTTCAACTTTAATGAGTTAAATTGAAAGTTTGTAATTTAGGGTTTTTAAAATTTGCAGAGACTGTACAAGCTGGCCAACCTGAGCTTAGCTCAACTGACATTAAAAATCTGTAGAAGGATTTTGAGATACTTGAAACATACTCCAAGTCCTAAGTTATTGTTTAATTTAAAAGTCAACAACAAAAAAGAAAAGGTTGTACTCTATACCAACACCAGTTGGGTTGGAGAGTTAACTAATCGAAAATCCACATTAAAATATTGCTCTTACATTTGGGGCAACTTAGTCAATTGTAGAAGCAAAATGCAATCAGTTGTAGCCAAAAGCATTGCAAATGTTGCATATCGCGAGGTTTAGCTTTGAGAATTTGTGAAAGGAAGAACTAAAGATACAAAGAAAATGACATAACAAAGAATCTCGACCCTCATGATAAAAAGATACATCAACATTTCATATATATCTGAGAAAGTCAACAAAAACAATTATACAATGCCACCAAAGTTTTACAGACAATAAATTTTGATGAATACTCAATTTCAAGCTTTGGGTTGTATATTCTATATACAGTCCATCATGGAGTGTAGAATTCTGCACAAAATAGTTTCCTCAATTATTCTTTTAGAGCATATGTCCTTTCCTTAGACAGGATTTCTGTTGTACTATTTTTACCATTATTGGGTCATTTTCAGTAATAAGAAATAATATTATTTTTCTCCAAATATATTCATGGTGTCGAAGTTTCTCTTCTCAATTAAAATTGAATTCTATTTTTTGGATCTCCTTCGTATTTCAAGCCCACACGTAAAAGAATATTAGATAATATATAATTAAATTCATCTTCATCCATCAAGTTTAACTCTTTTGATTAATATTAGTTGAAAATTCAAGAGTAATTGATAGTAATCCTATTATAACAATGACGTTTTGCTAATTCGAAAATAGTCCAATAGCTAACCCTTACTTTTGAAGAACAATTATGAAATGGATGACGTGTGCTTCAAATAATGCAGAATTATTGTATTCTTGTTATAAACAAAATAATCATGTTGTTTTCTTTTCTTCTTTTATTCAATAGTTAAATGTGGCTGAAGAATTTGGAATATGTAGCCTTTCATATTCATATTGTTTAATAATGAGATTCATTATTCTTGCACATGTGGCTATCCTAATAGTTATATTTTCCAATAGGAGAGCACAGCTCCCTCTATGTTGGTGGAAGGAGACCCCTAGCTTTCTGTCATATAGAATTTCTTTTATTACATGAATGAAAATTATTGCTGGTAGTATATGGGTAGCAGAATTAATTGTCTTTCTTTTTCCTCATATTTTCATTGACAACGATGCTATACCACTGTTCATCAATTCAACGATACATAATTTTTTTTAATTATAGAAATATTTAGTATATTACATCTCTACTTACATTGTAGCTTCGTCTTTGTAAATACAATTTTGATATTTGTGGAACACCATTGGTAGATTGTCGACATCATGATAAATAGAGAGAGTATCTCTGTAATAACTAAATTATTCTCTCCCATCAAACTAAATATTGGCTTAGTTAGCTACCTGCAACAATATCAAATTGATGTTAGCCCTTTTGCAATGAGATTGACCTCACCATCTATTCACTGTTGATCACACACATATGCTCAAATCAAATGCAATTTGAATCGATGCAAACTGTTGCGTAACATCTACATCATTCGTATATTTGCTTTTATAGATGATGAGAAAAGAGGGTGTTGAAAAACAATAAAACTGTAATTTTTTATTACAATATATAATTGTGGGTATAAAGAATCAAACATTTCACTTCTAAAAAAGTACATTGACTAGATTTTTTCTTTTTATTTCTTTAATATTCCTAACTATATACGTTTTCTTCTATTAATATTCTGTAATATACCGTCTATCGTAAGAAAAAAGGTTTACGATAGTCTATATTAATAGAAGTATATGTTAAACTTTCAATTATATATATATATATTCGTAAAAATATTGATAAAAGAAAAAACTTGGGTGTAACCGAAATGAACAAAAACAAAAAGTATATTTTTTATTTTTATTTTTATTTTTGTGTGATGGAGAAACAATGAATACATAATAGAATGAATTTAATCATTGTCTTGGATAGAAAATTGATAATTATAGAAAATTGATGTTTCTAAAAATTATGGAAAAAAGTAACTAAAGAAATAAAATTAACATTTTTTAAAATGAGAATAAACTACTTATTATTTAGGGAAATTCAAGTTGATAGCAATTTAGGAATATGATTTATGATCATTTTATAGATCTGACAGTAGGATTGATGAAGTTTATGTGCACAAAAAGATAATCAAATTTATGTATCATCTCACTCTTTTTATAAGAAAAATGGGAAATTTGAAAACATTTAACTTTTGTGAAATTTTTTCATCAATTTATGAATATAATTAAAGAGTGACAGTTATTTAAAGTCATTAGATTGAAAAGAAAAATAATGAGAAATTGCAAAAGAAATTAGACTTTTATACGAATTTTAGAAGTTGATATCTATAAGCTTTTGAATTTATCACATTTTTGTTATACTAGACATAATACATGTACAATAACTAACAATCTTTAGCTCAAATTTGTTAGTGATTTTTTCTTGAAAGGGTATATATATATAAACAAGGAAACCTCATAGTCTAGGACCCATTGATTTGAGATATTGATAAGGTGAATACCGAGTCTATTCAATGCTAGGCATAATGAGTATCAGAACTTCAAAAAAAAAAAAAGATCTTTCGTCCTATCTTATGAACAACTTTAAGGTGTATGAAGTTTCATATTTTATTCTCTAAGCACAAGCAGGAAAGGCACCAAACAACAAAAAGGGCAGGAAACACAAAAGGATTTAGAATTTGAATTACAAGATTAATGTATTTAATGAGTTGGAAGAATTGTGAACATTGAGCGAAGTACTCATGAATATTGTTATTGTATAAATCGTTGACACATTGATGAATTGAGATGAATTTTAAAATAAATGTCATTATTTTAGTAGGTCTTCCACAAACCAACCAACCGAGGAAGGAAACGACCATATCAAATAACTTATTTATAAATGTGTGTCCTTTTGTTTGGGTTGGTGCCAACAACACATTCTGTGGCAATATTTCTTGTATTTTAGTTTCTTTCTTTAGCCAAAGTTTGGTTACTAGTTTTTTTTTTTTATAAATATGTTGTCGACTATATACTGTTGTGTGTATGAAAGTTCATATTTATGATTGTACGAATTGTGTTAAAATAGACCGAAACATAGTATTGATATGTATATGACACAAATAATTATTCATCCTTACAAGCATTTCTATAACATTCACAAATTGGACTGTACTTATTTGAAATTGAAATATTACTCATCAATCAATCTTCAACGATAAACGATAACATTTAATAATGAAAAATTACCTGAAAAGTCATAAAACAAACAGTAGGTATGATTGATCCACTTTTCTTGATGTCTTAATTATTTTTTGATTAATAGTATAATCGAATTCCTATTTCACAAAGTTCACATCATTATTTCATTAAATTAACTTATGAAAGAACACGTAGAACTAATAATAATAGTTTTGATATTTGGAATATATATATATGTAAATAAAGTGGGGGATGTGAAAGCATTAAAGAACACCTGAAATTCCCATGTTAGATTATTTATTCTAAAGGGTTTACGTGGACAATTATTTTTATTTTTTTGGCTTCAAAAGAAGAAAAAAAAAAGAAAGAAAGAAAAAATATATATATTTTTTCTTTTTTATTATTGGGTTAAATTTAGTTTTTGGGGGTTAATGTAATGTAATGGGGTTGATATGGTTGCATGTCCTCATTAAATTCAATTTTGTAATTATCAACTGTCCTCTTGTCTGAATATTGTGTCATTGTCTTTATATTTAATGGAACAGTCCCCTATTTTCATATTTAATATCTTTCCCACTTTCTTTTTAATTTTTACCCATCTCTTTATTTTTCATTGATTTTATTTTTCTTTTATTTATTTATTTATCACTTCAAAATGTTTAAAAACTAACTTAAACTTACAAACAATTAATTAATTTGGTTGTCTATACTTTTTGAAACTATAGATTTTGTTTCTAAATTTTTTAAAATTTACTGCTTGAAAAAAAGAAGAAGATTTTAGGGTTCTATATGATGTTTAAACCTTTATGAGCTCGTTTGGTTTGTAGGTTAAGAGGATGGAAATGGGTATGAGTTTACAAAGCCTATGTTTAGTTGATGAGTATTTATTTTTTTATTTTGGAAAAAATATTTTTTAGAATTTATTATTCAATAATATAAAAGGAGGATTGTCAATAATGTCGAGAAGCAAAGGTTTTTTGCGATTCTTTCTCGAAGTGATTTCAGGACAACTTTATTTCGAGTTTTAAAATATAAATCAATTGTTTTCATCTCGGAGGAATGTTGTCCCGAGTTTGTCCCTTGATTATTTATTTATTCTCATACATTCTTAATATCATCCCATGTACAACCAAACACAAACATTTTTAATTCCCAGCAATCTTATTCTCATCAATCCAAACGGCACTCCTACATGTTTAATCTATTGTTTAATTTAAATTTCAAATGATATACAAAAGTAAGAGACCATCACAAATATATATATATATATATATATATATATATATATATATATATAAATAAAGTATTAGTTCATAGAGCACAAAATACAAAATAAATAAATAAAAGAAATAAAATTGACAGACATAATAAGATTTAGATCAAAATTTCAAAGTTTATGGTCAATGTGGTGAAATATTGGTAGGAGTCTATAAATAGTAGAGTATTCTTTAAAATTTTTATTATATACTTATTTATTAGTTTTCTATAAAATGTATTACTCACTATATAACTTTCTCAAATTTAGAAGTTTTAGAAACTTATTACAATCAAATCAACATTTATCTTAAAATTTATAGACGGCGATAAATTTTGTTATATATTTGTAATTTTAAAAAATGTAGCTATATATACTAATAACTTTAAATCTAATTACTATATTTTCAAGTGTCTCTTTTATTTATGATAAATTATTTGCAGATTTACAATATACGTGCCCACGCGTGTTAATATATGATATATAATATATGTTAATCTAATAATGGATATAGTTTCTCATGTGTACAAAAAGGTATGTCCATTGAATTAAAAACTATGATAGATATTTGAAATAAGTACATTGAACATAATATCCATCCACAAATGTAATATCAAGGAAAAAAATATAACTAAAAATAAGAGACATTTTCATATATAATAAAATAAACTAAAATATTTACAAAATACAGCAAAATCTTAGATTCTATCTATGATAAACATTAGAACTTCTATTATTGTCTATCAATATTATTCAATATTACTGATAGAAGCATATTAGTATCTATTAATAATAGACATTGATAGACATTTATATAATCTGAAATTTTAGTATGTTTTATAAAATAATTTTGTCAATTTTGTCATATTTTATGTACTATTCCCTTAAAGATTACTCAAAACTACACTATCTAGTTAGTGTGGAAGTGAGTGATCATGAAAAAGATTAATTAGGATCAAAATATTAGAACCCTCGATGTTATTGAAATTTCAATAAAATTATCAATAAATTAATGTGCATAGATTGATCATTTCGAGGAAGTTTTAAGAATATAAGTTCTTAAAAAAATATTTAAATAAATAAATAGAAGTAGGCACGTATATTGTAATTTAGCGTTCATCCCACAGATTAATTTCAGATTATATAAGTGTTTATCAATGTCTATTATTAATAGAAACTAATATGCTTCTATCAGTAATATTGAAATATAAGTAATTGAAATATAAACGCTAAATTATATACACTAAAATATAAAGAGATTAATTATTAATAGATACTAATATGCTTCTTTAACCATATTTTGTTATTTTTATTTTTCTTTCTTTTAACCAAAATTCCCCTTACTTCAAATTTCAAAGTATATATGACTGATTAAAAAAACTAAATTTTATTAAAAAATTCTAGATTTATTTTAAAAAATGATTGTAAATGATAAAATTATTAAAAATATTTATAAAAATATAACAAAATTTTAAATCGAATGTTTAATAATACATTTAAAAATTTTGCTATATTTTATAAATATATATTGTATTTTATTTTATTATATTTGAAAATGTTGATTTATTTTATAACTATTTGATTATATAAGTTTTAAGTATTTTGAAAATTAAAACATATAAACACAATTTTTGCATATATATTTTTGTTTTGTTATTTACTTTAATATTATTATTTTAAATTACATTTAAGCTACTATAAGTTTAACACTCATTTTTTCAATATATGACAAATAAATATCTAATCTTTCAAATTTTAGTCTAATAAATCTCTTTAAAATGTTTAATATATATATATATATGTATGTATGGAGTATGTATGTATATATGTATGTATGTATGTATAACTTTCAATGTATTATCTAAAAATCTCATACGGTATAAAAATGCTCAAAAATCAACCGTTTGTATGACAAAGTACTTTTTTTAATCCAACCTCAAATTTTGATTTTTGTTTTCCAATAGTTACATATTTTTTTAAAAATATCTTATACTACATGTTAAACACAAGATTGAAATGTGGATCTAATATATATTTTCTAAAATTCAATAACTATTATATCATACAAATTGAGGGGTTAATAGATCAATAATTTTATAAATTTTGATTTATTACAGTTAATTATGTTTGTTTTGAAGATATTATATGATATATGAATATTATATTGATTCATATCAAATTATATTTATAGGAACCCTTAAGTGAAATTCTGGCTCCGCCAGTGTTCCTATCTTATTGATATTAAAACTACATTATTCTTGATATATCATATATTATAGCGGTAGAAAAAAGTCAATAATGCACCTGAATCTTATAACATACAATGCATCCAAAAGTAATGTTGATAAAAATTATGCAGTATGGGTCAAGTTTTATTAGAGCAATATGAACAAATAGGGTTTTAAAATCAGCCTCTACAATAAAATTTGGATACATATATCCCAACCATAATAAAGGAATTCATAGAATGTTACACTCTCTACCACCCAAAGTGAAGAGGAAGATAAGCTTTCCAACTAATAGTATAATAGAGAGTATGGCTTTGAATGCAGCATTGAGTAGCAATAATGATCACCAAATAAACAAGTTTGAGATTCAACCTCTCTCTAATTCTCTCAAACAAAACCCTAAATTATGTATAGTAAAGGGAATGGCTCTCAATATGTGTCTCTCTACAATCCCTTCCAATTGCACACATCATAAGGTATACTTATAAATTCTTTTTATTCTCCATTATTGGCCTCTTCAAAATGAGCCTCCAAAAGATATACTATTAGATAATTAGTAGCTAAGAATAGATAACTAGTCATTGGTGTGTGGTGGTTATAAATTTTGGACATGATCTTTAAAAAGAAAGTTCTACATTTTAGACGTGATCTTAAAGAGACTTTAGTCGTGTCCTATGTATCAAACATTTGTTGAAAATTGAAAAGTCGTCATATGGAAACAACATTTGCAAATATCTGGAAGAGATGAATTAATTTAAGAAATATGAAAAATGATTTTGATGTTGCAAATTATATTGCTTTGACATCTCTTGAGGAGAAAATTAACATCATCTAAGGAACAAGTGCTACAATGGAACATGAGATCAATATCAAGTATTATGTGTTACGTTATGTGTTTTTTTAAGATTAATTTTACCCTCTATTTAATTTGTTTATTGCTAGATTCAATATTTATTGAACTTTTAATTAAGAAATATGAATATTTCTCAATTTTGATAGGTTATGGATGGAAAATAAAGATTAATGTTTAACACGTATTACAACAACTCTCACTATATTTAAAAGTACAAAAAAAATATTACTCAAGATTAACAATGTTAAAAACAAAAATCAATTCAATACCAAATGATAAGGATAAGAATTTGAATATTCTCCGATGATTGAATTTGTTAGAAAAAATGTGTTGGAAAAGGAACTTTCGAGGACCTTTTGCTTCCCAGCATATTGGTCGGAAAAACTATGTCGAGACACGGTCAAGAGTTTGTGACAAAGCCCGTTGGGAGTTGTTAACTATCTTCTAACGCATGGTTGGAAGTCATTTCTTCATCTCTTTTTTTTTTTACAATTTTGAATTTTTTTAATAGTCACTTGAGTTGTTCCTCTCAATTCTTAACTTTTGTTTTCTAGTTTCTAGCGCCTATATACTGCATCAAAAGTTATGGATAATTACTCCCGACACAATATGCTTTTAACACATTAGAAGCTTAGGACAATTTAATTAGCTTCTTTTAATTAAGTTGGTTAGGATCGACAACAACTTAATATAGTTATGATAACTATATGTTCAAATTCTTTGAATATTGAGAGAAATTGACATAACCCAAACTAGACTTTGTATCATTGATTCACATCTCCAATTATCTTTGTTTAATACAATTTACTTTCTTCATAATTGAAATCAATTACAAACCCTTCATCGGTTACATCTTTAGAAATTTACGTGCTCCCTATGTTTGATTGGGTCTTTCCACTTAGACTAGCTCGATCAATTATTTGATCAAAATTTAAGGTGACAAAATGTTTGATCAAATTGGTGCCCTTGCTAGGAAGTGCCTTGATTTCTTTAAAGAGTTTTCTAGTCTTTTATTGTATACTTTAGTTTTATTTCTTTGTATGATTCGATCTTCCTAGGATCGAGATTCTTTGTTGTATTTTGCAGAGCTTGACCGGGAGGAGAGGCAATGAAGGAGAGAAGCTAGGGAATGAAAAGTTTCACAAGAGAAAATTCGTGTAGAAGGCACGCATTGGAGGAAAAGCTTTCACTCCCCCACCCAGGACGTCCCTTCTCGTGTTCCAAATGAGGTTGCGACTTGGACAACTTTAATGTCTTTAATTATATGAAACGCCAAAACTTCCCCAACTTATACTTAACTTTGAAGGATTACGCTCTGCGATAAGAACTCATAATTTTCTAACTTAAAAAGTAACTTAATAACTTTATTAAGAATTTAGTATAACTTGGTACAAATACACAACTTTACTTCTATATAACTACAACTAAATATTCCAAGCTCTTAACGCTTAGGAAAACTTCTAATGCCCGACAAACTTAGCAACTCGCCTCCTATTAATGGCCTTCTCGCCTTGCTTATTTGGGGAAATGGAAACTTAAAATTGTAAGCCTAATGCTTAGTGAGTGATATTTAGAAAATTCTTTGAAGGAATACCAAGCATGCAATAAAACTTAATGCCTCAACTCGCATTTTAAACAACACATTACATTAGCTTCTACTTACTCCTCTTGCTTGGATATTGAACTTCCTCAATGAATAGACTACTGTGATGACTCTCATTTCACCACTAGTATATCTCTATGGACCCTTGTTCAACTCCAATTGCTTCAGGCTATAGGCTTGAACACAGACCACTCAACGGATTCAACCATCCTTCTACCATGCGAACCACTTAACACATGACAACCTCTACTCTTATGTGCACATAATAGCTAGCTCTTGATAGAAATAAGACTAATGGTTTACTTGCATACAAGCATCATGAGAAATACACTTTAACTCGTAAATAATTAGCTTGCAAACTGTCATACTTTACAAATAAGTCATAACTAAGATTACAACACGTAATACACATAATATGACTTGACTTTGAAAGAATTTGTTGACAATGTTTCACTTAGAACTTTCTTTGAAATCATTGATAACTTTCCTCTTAAGCTCATAAGCTATTTATATTAATCCTAACCAGATTAGTCGTTCTTAAAGTCATTTTAGCTTGCCAGCTTCTTTTTTGTAGCTTACACATGTATATTTATTATTTCATTTAATCATGATTAATTTTAACTCTACACGTAACATGCCGACTAATCCAGATTAGTAAGTCCTCTTGAATTTTCCTAACTTCTTTCTTCGCCTAGCTTAAAATACAAACTATTTCTCACGTGGCCTAGTTAGAATGCAGACTTTCATCCAAAACGCCTAAGCTTATACTTAACATTATTCACAGCCTCCTTTTCCTCGCAACCCTTCTATTCCAAAACATGGGTTTCACAAAAGCATTTGGAGTAGAAAGTTGAGAACATGGTTGAGCCTGAGCTAGAATGTACTTTAAGGGACCTTGCTGCACTTGACCATCTTCTACATGCAGAGCTTGGTTGGCCAACATTGTTAGTAGACTCAACATCTAGTATGTGAAGCACTTTCTTTCCCACATATGTTTGATGTAAGGAATGTCAATGCCATCTCCATCGTATGCTTTGTTGAGAGTCATATTTCACCTATCTTTGCACCTATTGAGGAGTTTAATGCTTATGAGACTACTTTTTAGCTCATCCAGGAAACACTAGATAAGATTTGATCCTCTTTGAGTTTAGATCCTTATGTTCCTATTGCTCCTTTCCTTAGTAGGTTAGTTGTTGGTTAGGAATTTACATAAAAAGAAGAGGTGAAGTCTACCCAGTCCTCTAAAAAGAAAGAGTGCGGGTAAATTAGGTGCTTTCTAACACTACACGAATTTTTGGCTTTGTCGACATTTTTTTTTTGGCAACGATAAAAAAATGTAGGCAAAGATATGATGTGCTGACGTAAATTCATTGCGTTGGCACATCTTCATTTTTGTCCACAAAAATATATACGTGGGCAAAAAGTTGTGTATTGCGTGGGCACATTATCGTTTTTGCCGATGTTTATTGTAGTTTATGACCACGTATTGTGTGTGGGCATAACAAGTATGGGATGTCCCAGAAGTTGAAGAATTAGAAGATTATAGACTTGAGTTGTTAGAAGCATCTAGTTCAATTGGGGTCGATGAATCCATACATGATATCCCATATTGTAGAGGTGACGTTGAGCCTACTGTTGTTGATCATGGAGAGATAGCTAGTCAAGATCAATCTCTAATCGATGATGACTTTATAAATGACTAACCTGAACAACTAGAATTTTTAGATTCAGATGGTAATGAATAAATGGTATTATTATATATTTGATAAATTTACTTATGATATGTTATTTAAAGTCTAACCAGTAATAGTTAATTTTGCAGTGTAATGGTACGTCCAGATCAAACACAATTGACATTGACTGAAGTTGAACAAACAAACACTCCACCAGTCGATCGTTCCACTCCATCAGGTATTAATATGATATGTAAGTTTTTTTCTTATACGTTATTAAAATTATCTAAAATTTGTTTTACTTTTAGGATCTGAATCACGAACTAAAAAACGAGGAAGGGGTGTGAGAGGGTACGGTCGAAACATAGAACTGGACAAGTTTGTAGAAAAACATGGAAAGATTAAGATAGATATTACGAAGAGGAAGGAAAATTTTGCCCTTAAAATTGCGTTAGGCATTGGTACTGCAGTTTGAAACACTATTCCATTGACTTGTGAGAACTGGAAGGCGGTACCTATAAGCGTAAGGGAGCTCGTGATTGAACGGTTGGAGGTACGTTTGTGTTTCTTTTATGTGTTCTTATACTTTTTTAAATGTAAAAGCAGTCAATTTATACGTATATTGCTAAATATGCAGACACATTTTGAATTTGACCCCACTAACATGGTTGTGAGAAAATATTTGGAAGAAAAGATGCAGAATATATTCAGATAATTTAAAGCAGGCTTGCACAAAGATTACTGTGAATTTGATGACCTTATTGAAGCTTGTGCCAATCCACCAGACAGGATAACACATGAGGATTGGAACATAATGTGTGATAGATGGGAAACCGATGCATGGAAGGTATGTTTTTCTTAGTTCAACAAATTATTTTTCATTAATATGGTGTAATTGTTCTTATCACTACTTCAATTAGAAAAAATGAGAGACAAGCAAAAGAAGTCGTTCTGCTGTCAAGTTCAACCATGTCATTGAGGCGAAGTCATTCCTCCAAGTTTGACATGAATTGGTATGACAATTCATTGTAATTATCTTTTGCACTATTGTATGATTTTTTTTAAAATCTCAATTGAATTCTTTTTATAGAAAAAGAAAAAAGGTTGTGATGTTGATGAGGTAGAGGTATTCCATGAAACGCATTTTTGTGAAAAAGAAGGATGGATAAGTGATAAGGCGAAAGATGCATATGTAAGTTTGTTTTATCATGCTAAGTAAATTCATTTATTATTCAATATATTTAATCTAACTAGATCTTTCATATAGATGGAAATGCAACAAATCATTGCAGAGTCAACTGAAGCTGGTGTTCAAACTATCTCTAGTGCGAAGGCATGTGAAATTGTATTAGGGAGTCGCTCAATGCAAACTGTCAACCTAAAAAGTGGTGAATTGTTAGGTAGTAATGTGTCATCTACACGTGAAAAAGAGAAAAATGAGATGACATATCTTAAAGAAGCAAATAAAAAGTTAACTAGTGAGCTTGCAAAATGGGAACAAAGGTGGGCGGACATAAAAAAGAAGTTGGATCTAGGAGAGGAAGAGGAAGAGGATGCACCTTCAAACACTTAGGTATTTTCCTAAACTAAAATTTAAAACAATTATATTGTTAAAGCATGTTTCAATATTATATGTGGTTATCCTGCAGTTATGGTAGCCAATCATGCATGTTTTTGGATGATTTGTAGAAGTATCGCTTTGACATTTAGACACTTAGGCCAATTGTATCTTGTTTGAACCTTTACTTTTTTAGGACTTAAGCTTTTCGTTTTAATTGAAAACTATGACATCTTTAGGTCTTTGGATGCGTTGAAACAATACACGACATTTTAAACATATATGAAAATTGTTTTGTAGGTCGACTTTGAGAGTTAAAACACTTTGCACATTTTTAGTTAGACTTTAATTTCAAAGCACTTGGCACTTATTCATTGTAATGTACTTTTTTTTTCTTCAGGTTTATGTAGTTTGAAGGAGCGAAGAATGACTATTTTTTGGAGACTTTATGACCGAGCTAACCATTTTTTGTGTATTTAATATATTTTTTTGTTCCTTTTGGTATGCCAAAATGAAATTTAATATAGCTCAAGAAATTTAGCACACTAGAGAACTATTGTTTCTGATATTTTTGACAAATTATTGAATTATGGATTATCATATTTTGACAAACTATTATTGGTTGGAAATATTTTCTTTTTTAAATTATTGGTTGGAGTGTTCTATATATTATGTTATAGGTAGGAAATTCATTCTATATTTTAAATTTAATTTATAAGTATTCAATATTAATAATGAATGTGAAAACTAAAATCGTTTTTGTCACGTTCTTTGTGTGACTAGAAATATGTGGCAACGTTTGGTGTGTGGGCAAAAAGAAACAAATATCAATTACTGACAAATTTAGCTTGGAAAAAAAATTGTTTTTGCCAACAAAAACCTTTTTGTTGGCAGAAACAGTTTCTGCCTACGAAACAAACGTGGTTAGAAAGTTTTTTTTTTGCCGACGCGATGACGATGGTAGGTAAAAATATATTTCTGTCGACGTTTTTTTCGTGGCCATAAAATGTAATTTTGCCAACATGAAAGATAATCGTGGCCAGAAATACCTTTATGCCGACGTATTTTCGTTGCCAGAAATATCTTTTTTGGCCACGATTTCATTTTGTGTCGGCATTTCTGCCCACGCAACATGAAAAACGTGGACAAAGGAAAAGACGACGGTGTTTCGGCCACATAACGTGCCCACGCAAAAAAACGTAGGCAGAAGCTCTGCCAACATTTTTCATAAGAACTGCCAACGTTTTTCTGCGTCGACAAAGACAAAAATCTTGTAGTGTAAGGAAAAAAAAAGTATAGAACAAAAGGATGAGATTAGGCAAGAAGCAATTATTCTAGGTAATCTTCCTGTGAAGCATGATGTCCTAAAGTACGTTTTCTATTCTTTGATCTAGAAAATTTGAGCATGTTATGCTAGACTTTAGGATCTGCTATAAACATCATGTCTGCTCTTGTTTATTATGAATTTCAATCTAATATCGTGCCATTTGTTGATATACGTTAGTGCAATTAGTTGATCTTTGCTCAGTTAGACCTCTTCGTTTGGTTAGGAATGTTTTGGTAAGAGGGTGAATGACCTTTTCCTACTTTATGTGATTGATCTGTTAATGCCTCTTCCACTCTTTATGAGTTATCTATTCTATTAGGGAGACTCTTTCTAAAGGCAACGAATGTTGTGATTGATGTGGATAAGGTGTCTCTGAAAATTGAATAGGAAGGGGAATCTTAATTATTTTGTATGTTCTCTGATATTTCTTCTACTTATCATATATATGCTTTAGTTCCTCCATTTTACAGAACATTAGCCCATCTTCTAAGGTAAGGAGTAGCGGTTGATGGTTCATATATTCACAATGGAGTATATATGGTTGATGAAGCAAAGTATAGTCGAGTATAATGACTTTAAAAATTCACACTTCCTGGAATCTCTCTTTATCAATAGTTTCCTTAAGATAACAAGAATAAGAAAATTATAACTAAAAATTCATATTTAAATTTTTGTCCTGTTTACAAAATATCAAATATGAGTGAAATACCTACAAAAAAATATAGTAAATTCAAATTGTCACCCATATCAAATGCCTTTAATTTTATACGAAAATTTGTTTCCTAAGTACCTAGAATTTTGGCTCGGCCATCCATAACAAAGGCTAGTTGGTGACTTGGTGTCATATTATCCCACAAATACCATCATGATTTAGGCGCTTTATTAGACAAACACATACTTGCCTTTTCTGAGTTACTAAAAGTATGTCATGAATATTTCTGCTTGGCTGCTAATAAGACAATCATATATCACACTAATGTGTGGAAATTTATAGTAAACATTCATTCCAAACCATCTCAAATTAAACGACGACAACTTCCAAGGTATCATTTCTTACCCAAATAACCATAACTATTCCCATTTTCACTTATAAACATTGAGTTCAACAAATCTTAAAGTGACACTTCCATTATCCCCTATGAAACACATCCCAATGAATGATTTAAGTGACAAACAAAATTGTCACTTTGAGAGAAAACATTAAATGGATATAATTAAGAAGTTAGATGAGAAGAAAGTAAGTAGTGAGTTTCCCCATTCTACAATGACAGTAGGCCTTTTATCTCTCTCTCTCTCTTAATTATAGCCATTATCGAAGTGCCCATCTCTTTTCACTAATTTCAAGAGAAAAGAGTACTCCATTTGTAGTAGTGAAAGGTTGAAGAAGCCCTGTGTTTTCCTCTACATATGGCCTTATAAATATTGTGCTGCCCAATACAAAACGCTGACATCTTTCCAGCTATCAAATAGGAGCAGTCCCAAAAACATAGAATACACACACATATTCATTCATTTCTCTCTTTCTCTTCTAATTTAAACCCCTTCCCTTCTTTCTCATTTCTTTCACCACTATCACCAAGTACTATACTACTACCTACACTTCTCACGGCGGCGCGTGGTTCAAAAATGAGTCTAACAATCACTGATAGTCTCTATTACTGGCTTGTAAACCACCCAAAAATCATCAATTTCTCATGGTCTCAAGGTGAAACCTTAGGTTCTTCTCCACTTTTCCTCACTGTCACTGTCATCGCTTACCTCTCCCTCACCTTCCTCCTCTCCAACCTCTCTCTTCCTCTCCTCCCTCCCACCATTCTCAAACGAATCTCAGTGGTTCATAACCTTATCCTCCTTGCTCTCTCCTTCACAATGGCCCTGGGATGCACACTCTCCACTTTCTCCCACGCACCTCACCTTCATTACATTCTTTGTCTTCCCCTCAAAACCCCTCCACGTGGCCCTCTCTTCTTTTGGGCCTACATCTTCTACCTTTCCAAGATCCTGGAATTCATCGATACCTTCTTGATCATCTTGAGTGGGTCGACCAAACGGCTGACATTCCTCCATGTGTACCACCACGCAACGGTTGTGATTATGTGTTACTTATGGCTTCATTCGTCGCAGTCGTTGTTTCCATTGGTATTAGTAACAAACTCGTCGGTTCATGTGTTGATGTACACGTATTACTTGTCGTGTGCACTTGGGATTAGGCCAAGATGGAAGAGGATTGTGACAGAGTGCCAGATTGTGCAGTTTCAGTTTAGCTTTGTGGTGTTGGCTTTGATGCTATATTTTCATGTCACGCATAAAGGGTCCGGATGTGCTGGTGTTTATGGATGGTGCTTTAATGTCGTATTTTACTCGTCGCTTCTGGCTTTGTTCTCGGATTTTCATGCTAAGAACTACGGCGCAAATGGAAAGATGACAGTTCCTAAAAAGGTGGCATGAAAACAAAAGAAAAACCAAAAATTACTTTTTAAGTCCATCTCTTAATTTCTTCTTTTGGGATTTGTGAGTTTAAATTATTCTTCAGAAACAATATATATATTTATATATCACTTACATTGTTCATGAGGATGATAATGATCTGATGATTCAAGATGTTTGGTAAGTGATAGATAATTTAATATGTTGAACTAATATTGCATGGTGCTCAAGGGTCATTTTTCAATCATTTATTCTTTTTTTTTTTCAGCCTCTCTCTCTCTCTCTCTCTTTCTTTATTTCTTCTCTAAATTTAATGAAGTAATATATCTGTTTCTTCGTTAACATAATGACAAGGAGAATTATTGTAAAGGATGAAATTAATTAAAATATCTAAAAAAATATAAAATTTTAGATCTATCACTAATGGACATTGATTGATTACAAGTGATATTGATAGATATTTATGAAATTTTGTTATATTTTATAAATGAAAAGTGAGAACTATAACTAACGTGATTAACTTCAGGAATAACTAACATAACAAAGGTTAAATGACCTTTAGCTGTATCAAAAGTATTTAACTACAGGTATAACTAGAGTACACAGAAGACAAGCAACAAAGCGACACATAACACAGAAGGCTTTGATAACCTAATTCGACAAATACGGCCTACATCTGAGGAGCTTCTTTTCTCAGATAAAAAATATTATTGATTTATCACAACTGTTACATTAACAAATTATCATCATAACTTAACCGTATAAACTTAAGCTCCCCCTGACAGTAAATTTGAATCTCCTTGAAGACGAATTCAGGCTCCCCTGAATTCATTGACTGCAGTACAATTATCTCAGCATTCATTCATATTTCTTATCAATCGATATTCTGTCAAATCCCTTGACGATCTTCAATAATTTGTCATAATGCAAAAGGTAACCGATTTACCTTCGTACAGATCCTTCACAAAAAATATAAACTTTGAACAGAGAATGATAAATTTTACGTTCATAACTTCCACTTTTTAAAGAGCCAAGAAAGAAAAACTTCTTTCCATAAAATATTCCTAAATATAAGAAATATCTATTATTCTTCTTTAGCGAAGATATTTAGAGAATATCTTTTAATTCCTTATTTGTAAATGACCCTAAAATAACAAAGATATTTTCTCTCTCTTTAAATAAAAATAAAACTAATTTTATATTTCTCAAATAATCTAACAATAAATATTTTGATTTAATTTTTTTATTTAAGAATGCACCTACTACTAATAAAATAATAATTATTATTATTATAATAAGAACAAGAAAAAGAATATCAAAACGTTGATGCTTTACTTATATTTACTCAAAACTTTAAGACATTAAATTTTTTAAATTAGAATTTTTGCTTTTATTTTGCAAGCTAATCGTATGAAATTGGTTTCATTTTGGACTTTTTAGTTTGTGTTTGAAATAAATCTTAAATTTAGTTTTTGTTGATTTTTTAAAGAAAAAGTTGTCTATATATAACATTTTTACAGTAAATTTTGAAATTACATCCACATATTTTATTTTTTTGCATGAAAATATTATGATCATTATTTAATAAATATCGATGAAAATTATCTTTAAGTAATTAAATTTAATATTTATTGAAATTACACCCAAATTAAAACTGAACAAGCTAAGTAAGAGTGTAGGGACTAATAAATTGAACAAACCTAGAAATTATGAAGACCAAAAATTGTATTTTAGCATAAAAATTTAATTAGTATTAAATATTCAAGCATTACTTGATAAATTTGAAGTATTGTTTTGTAGTCAAGCAAAATATGTCATACCACCATCCTCAATTACTTGTCATGTTAATTATATCATTTCAGAATAATATATGGTAGATCCACAAAATAAATTAATGTATTATTTATTGACTTGTTAGTTTACGAATGAAAGTAGAAATTGCTACATTAATACTAAAACTTTATCCGTTTTGATGGATAAAATAACAATGATTGTTTTAAAATTTGATGGTAATTCGTTCTCTACCAAAGCAATGGTTTGAATTCAAGAAAAAGATTATTAAGAAAATAGCTAGTTGTTAAACTTTCTTTTCAATACTAAACACAGTTAGATGAATTTTACTATATTTTATAAATAGTTTCAATATTTTACTATTTCTGAAAATGTTCCTATTTCAATTCACCAGTTAACGATTTAAAAATAAAAATATCGAGATAAGTTCAACGAAAAAAATATTATGTATTCATATTTTTGGTTTGATTTTTTAAATAATACTTAAAAACACTTTTTTTTTTTTTTTTACTTAGAAACATACCTATTTAAACACTTAAAAGAGACCATCACATGTAAGATAAAGAAAACAATTTTTGTAGTAGTTGTCCAAAAAAGTACATATTCACTTATATTTTGGGGATGATCTTGTGTTCACAATTTTAGGGTTTTCTTCATTTTTGAATAAAGATCCCTTTACTCTTTTTAAGCACCACATTTTAAATTACATATGGGATATGACATATTTCAAATCACTTATAAATCTTAAGTACCATAGATTTACGTATTTCAATTAATATGCATAAACTCTTAAAATTTAAACTTAGTATTTACTATGTTGATTAATACTTAAATTACTGATTGACTAAAAAATTTAAAGTTGATACGTGAGAATAAATTTAATATTATATTTAATATCCTTTTTCTCGTGTATGTCGAGAAATATGAAGAATAGCCAAGCAAGTGAAAATTTATATTATTTAGAGAGGTGAAATGACATTGCAGGGCTCGAAACTTTTGTTTTTAACCTAGGACATTATGAAACAGCCTACTTAAGCTTAAGAGAAAGTGTTGAATGATATATAATTAAATCTACTTTCACCTATCAACTTAAACTCAAAACTTTTGAGTTGATTGATGATTTAAGATATCTTTTAGTTTTAATTTTTGAAAATTTTGTTTTGACAGTTTCCTTCGTCTTCATATTTTTTTTGAAGTAAGATTATAAAAATCTTATAACTAATTTTTTCTAAAAAAAATCCAAATATTTAAATACGATTTTTTAAAAGTTAAAAGCTATAAAGGAATGGATGAGTGTCTTCTATTTCTACTAATTACAGTTTGGAATTAATTTTCCTTAAACTATTTTGACTTCATTTAATATGTAAAAAAATTGTAGTAATAATTTATATTCTAAGAATAAAATTGCTACTTGTAGTGTGTGCCTCAGCCTTGAAAGTATATTTGGTATTTGCATTTACACTACCGTAAAATTGATGCATAATAACATGATGAGTTGGACAAGTGACATTAAATCCTATCATAAATTCTATTTGAAATTCGTGTCATTAACTATTACTGAAAATTATTTTATCCTATTAATTAATTCACCAACTTTACTGATTTTCTTTTATACTAATTTAATATATATATTATTTCAAAAAAAAACCATTTATATTTACTTCTTTAAAAATGAACAGAAGAAGACACCAACAGACCAAACCACATTACAAAACCCTAAAACATAGACAACCATATAATAACCACAACAACAATAATAGAATGATAGTATGAGGAGGTAGAGATCTTTAATTAAAGTTATAATATCTTATAATGTATTTCTCTTTTAAGAAAATATGATCCATCTTTTGTAGTTCTTTCAGTATAATTAAAAATGGGAACACTTTCCAACGAGACCCAAAAGAAGATGAGGGGTGTAGTTCCCATCTAATTCTCATGGTTATTAATTCGTATGCTAGCGGAGTTTTATTCGATTAGACATATACTTTTGTTTTCAATAGTTTGGTGATTGTGATTCAAAATTTCTATCACTTTTATATGAGTGTGTGAGTTTATATATATAACTAAAATTTTAAGTGATATTTATACCCACATTTATATTTGTTGTAGTTTCTTTTCGTCGATGGAATAGATGTCACGAATGCCTTTTTGAATGGTGATCTTCATGAAGAAGTTTGTATGACTTCTCTCTTGGTGTTATCCACCAATCTGGTGAAGTGTGTAGGCTTCATAAAGCACGTCTTAAACAAGAATCTTGTGCTTGGCTTGAAAAGTTCTCCACATTAATTCACATCGATTTGTTTTATTCCTAAAGTCATCATGGATTTTATAATTATTTGTCAAGCGTACAAGTGCATGCTATATTTTATTGTTCTTGTATGATTAATTAATTATAACATGATTATTATTGGCGGTGATTTGTGTTGGAATAGAATCTTTGAAACCAGAGTTATCTCGTTGTTTTGCAATGAAAGATTTGGAAGAGCACTACATTATTTCTTAGGTATTGAGGTTGCATGTTCCTCGAAAGGTTATCTCTTATCTTTAGTCAAAGTATAGAGCTAATTTGTTTGATCATGCTTGTCTCACTAGCAACAGAACTATGGATACTCCTCTTGAGGCCAATGCTTGATACTCTCCGTTAGAGGGGGCTTCCTTAATTTATCAAATCCTAGCTTGTATCATACTATTGTTTAGAGTTTGGTTTATCTCACTATGACTTGTCCTAATATCGCACATGTTGTTCGTGCGATTAGCCAATTTGTGACTGCTCCTACCCCAGTTTATTGGGTTGCTGTCGTTCATATACTCAGATATATTTGAGGCACTTAGAATGACCTCTTGTTTCCTTCTACACCATCTTTAGAATTGTATGCTTTCTCTTATCCTGATTTGATTATTTTTTTGAATGATTCTCTTATTTTATGGAAGAGTAAGAAACAAAGTTATTTCTTAATCTTCTACAGAAATAGAGTATCGTGTCATGAGCTGAACTACTAGTGAAATTGTGTTTGTCTACGTTAGTTGCTTTCAGATATGAATGTTTATTTTAGTTATCTTATTCTGTTGTATTGTGACAACCATAGTGCTATTCAGATAACACATAATTGAGTTTTCATAAGCAAACTAAGCATATTGAAGATTGATTGTCATGTCACTTGTTGATATCATCTTCAACTTGGCACCATTTCATTGTTGTTTGTTTCCCCTTCTTTGCAAATGGTTGATATGTTTACTAAGGCACACTCCACTTCACGCTTCTGTTTTTTGACTAAAAACTCTCAATACTTATGGTTGTTCTTGTTAGCATCATGAGTTTGTCGGGAGATGTTAACGTATTTTATTATTATTACTATTTATCCCAGGGGTGGATTAGTCTTTATTTAATAAGGGTAGATTAGTCTAATTTTTTTACTTTTTGTTTGCTCTACCTATATACCTCATTAGTATGTGTAACATCAAGTGCTTTTGATTGGTAAGAAACCCTATTTTTTTCCTCTACTACTTTGTGAGTTCGTATGATATAAATATATTTTTTAATTTCAAAATATCACTATTAAAAGTAGGGCAAGTGGATTACGAAGGAAGTAAAAATTTAGATTGAAAAAAATAATCATGTTTTTTAGTAGGAACTAATGATCAAAGCTTAGAGTATTAGAAGATATATCAACAATAGACTTAGTTGATAGTGATAAAAGTCTATTAGCGATAGAGTTTATCATTGATAGATAGATTTTGCTATATTTAGATTTTTAAAAAAATATTTCAAAAATGACAAAAAAAAAATTCAACGCATGATACACGTGATACATCTTATATACTTGATACACCTGCTACATCTTGATACATTATGGATACACACTTGATACACTACTAATAAACATTTGATATATACTATTCATTTTGATGTACTTGATACACATGTGATATACACTTGATATCTTTCTAATATACACTTGATATCTTTCTAATATACACTTGATATCCTTCTAATATACACTTGATACTCATGATTTACACTTGGTACACAGCAGATATAAACTTGATACATACTTAATACACATAATACACTTGGTACACATTTAATGTTATACACTTGATATATTACTTGATATATATTTGTTACACACTTGGAATAGCAAATATTTGGATTTATGATAAAAAATTTGAATTTTTGTTCGAGAATTAGGAAAATGTAAACCACAAACAGATACTATTATAAACAAAATAAAATAATAATCTACACTTTAAACACAAAATAATATAACTCAACTATAATAGCTCACTCATTGCCTCAAATGTCCACTAAAAAAGTGTTTAGCATTTCTACCTTAAGGTTGACAACTTATTTACAAAAATGTCACATTATTCTATTTACCTAAATGTCATTGGGCATGTTTACTTAACTTGTCATTAAATTAAGATCTTCAATATTTTGTCATCTTCAACATTTATATATATAAATATGTGTATCAAGTGTGTATAAAATACATAAGGTGTATCAAAGTGTTATCAGGTTTGTCACTTGAGTTGAACTAGCTTTGTTGCTATAGCTATAAAATGAAAAAAACAGTGTGACAAGCTTACAAATCGTTAAACTCTAATTGTCACCCACTACAATTTTTAAAAAGAAAAAAATAATTAAAGGAAAAAAAAAAAGAGAAAACTATGACATCATTGTATCATAACAAGTTTATTAAAAAACTAAAACTATATTATAAAAACAACTACCCATCTACATCAACTTTCCATCCATTTAATAAAATAATTCAAAATGAATTAGAATTGTAGAAAAAGAACGGCTAATAAAAGGAAAAAAGAATAATGGTATGATAAACATTACCTAACTCTTTCCTTTTTAAAAAAGTAATGTCGTTGTTTGATAGATCCATCCCAATATCCAAACTAACATCTTAACTAAATCTAAATGTCATATTCATTATATCTTACTTTTCGTTAATTGATATATATCAATAAATTATATAGGGATAAGCCATGCACAAAGTTTTAGAGGGAATAGAGAGAGCAACCCCCAAGAAGACATAAATATAGTAGAAATAACTACTTTGAGGATGTATAACTCTCCAACAACCCATCAAAGAGCATATATGTTTTCCACAGTTTAAAACCCTATTGATTGAGTTGTTGAACGTGCGGTTGCTTCTTTCGAGCCATATAATCCAACAAACATACTACGAATAGATTATAAGATAGAAACCTTAATTTAAAGATGGAACGGGTGTGGTTTATAGGTTTAAAAAACTAAAAATCATATAATTATCCAACGAGACCTAAATTTATAAAGAGCAATTATTAAATGCATATATACTAAGTTGTAAAAAATATTATTGAACAACTGCATGTGAAATCAATAATTATTAACTGCACCCAAATATTTCTTGATGGGTGGAAGAGAGTCATAACACTGAAAGAGTATAAGTAGGTGTGTAAAGTATATGTGTTGTATAAAGAAGAAAAGAGAAATAAATGTGGGTGACGGTGGTGTCAATTTGGGTGGTGGGGAGACAATCAACCACCTCCGTTGCTATCACCTTAATTAGCTTCAAAAAAGAAAGAGGAAAATATGGATATTTGGTGCATTTAATATCACTCTATCATCACTAAGATTCGTAATTATGTTTCCATCTACAATCTCAAATAATAATAAATAACACATTGGACAAAATATACTCTTCTTTCTCTTAAGTTTAACATCAATCTATTTGGTTTTTGAAGTTTCAAGAGACTAATAAAAAATGAAAAAAATATTATCATCCTCTCTTCTAGCTCCTTCCCTATCCTTCCCTTTTATTTTCTCTATTTGTTTATAGTGGCCTGCGATTCTGAGATCTTAGAATTCAACTTGGCTGCTAAAACTTAAACTATGCTATTGGTAAATATTTGTGTTTCCAGTACATCTTCTTTCCCATTGCATTTATTGAACATTATAAATTCAGTAATTCAAGTTGAAATGAACCAAAATTTGAAAACATAAAAGGTGTATTTCTTAATAGGTAAAAGATTCTAAACCTATTGTAATGGAAATTTGAAGATAAATATCCCAACTCAAAAAACGTTGCAGCTCGTCAATTGGATGAAATTAGTCAAATTGCTAAGCTTTCATGTGTGGAATTAGATTTCAAAAGAACAAACAGAAGAGAGAAGAAATAATTGAGAGTGGAAATGGATGGAGGAAGAGGAAGATCACGAGGTCTGGAAGGAGTTTTGGAAGCGGAACATCATAATGAGGCGATGACCACATCCATATCAACAAGCAGCTGCAATTATATCTATACTCAGTTTTGTTTCCTTTTGTGTGCTGTTTTGTAGAAGAATTAATGTTCATTTTTACAAACCACAAGTGGAAGTTTTCTTTCATCAATTATTCCTTATTTCTCTTTTATCTTCCCCAGATTCTAAATACACACCAAAACGCTTCTGATTCTCCTAATCATAAAAATCAGCTTGAAATCACCCAAAAATCATGAGTCACATAGGGGAAAAAGAGACAAAGAAAACCGAAGCAAAAGGTAGGAAAAGAAAGAGAGAAAGTATAACAAAAAAAAGTTTAAATTTGAAAAAAAAAAAACAATTAACAAAGACCATTTGATTTAAAATTTGACAGTACTTCAAAATTGGCACGTTATTTTTTAAAACTATAAAAACCAGTGTATTTTGTCCTATATATATATATATATATGAAAGCTGCAAACAGGAACCTCACACCTGTCATCTTTGCTAGATGATTTTTCAGACCCCATTCATACCTACTTGTTTAATTGTATCCTTCTCTCAAACACTTCCCATCTACCTTCCAAAATTCTAGGCCCGGTTTATATTCATTTGTTTTCCTAAAAATTAAGCATATTTATTATAAATATTTTGGTTTCTGCTAAAAAATATACTCAACAATTTCTTATCATTTTCTTGTGTTTTGTTTGTCAACTTTGTTCCTGTCATAATAAAACTTTGTTTTATCTAATTAAATTTTTATCAAATTTTTAATACTCCTTTTATCTCTCAAAGTCAAATTGACAACAAGAAATTTAATCTATATACCTTATAGAGGATTTGTGAGGTTGTTGGTGTTTCAATTTGTAATCTTATTCAAGATTTACTACAGTTAAATTACTACCAATATTTCAGGACCTAGCAATTTGGACAACTACTACTCGTACATTATCAAATTACAAAAAGTGGTTTGTCTCAAATGTTTACTTGAACACTTTGTACCATTATTATTCCTGTCCTTTTTATAAAAATTTAAACAATGCTCTAAAGAGTGAAAATGCGTAAGAATAACAGTGTAATACAATATAATCTGAAACGAATTCATATTTTTTTTCATTAAAAATTGATTTTTTTCTTTTTTCAAATAGAAAATACATATGAATTACTACTATTAAGTGAATGTTAATCACATAAATAATTTGGTTAATCACATTCTTTTTCCAAAAATGTCAGTTCTCTTTTTGCTGTTGTTTTTATGACAGTTTTCTCTCTCCCATTTTGATGTTGCCTTCCTCTTGTGTGAAAAACTCAAACATGTTAAAGTGAAAAAATGAGTCCAAACACCATTTTAGGTTTAACAATGGATCAAAATATTAAAGTTTATTTGTCGTTGATCCATTCTTATAAACAGGTTTCCTTTAAATTTTAAATTATCGTTTTAGTATCGATCCCTTTTAAGTTGAGTGTTTGAATTTTTTGTTAAATATTTGTTTTATTTAATTGATTTGTATCTTTCAAAACATTAGATGCCTAATAATGTTCTTTTATTTGGTAGGTTTCTTTGCATGAGATAAAAGAAACGTTAAAATATTATTTTGGTATTTGTCAATTTTAAATTTAGATGTTTGTAAAGTTAATTTAATATGAATAATAAAGTTTGCAAAGAAAATATAATATCTGAACTTTTTTTTTTATTGTAATATAGCTTTTCTATTATAAATTATAATATTAAAAATATAATATAAGTTTCAAAATTTATAGAAAAAATACTAATAGATAAGGAAAAAAATGTTGGAGCTTGACTCGTCACACACCACATATGTGTAGGATTTTGTGTTCTAAAATTTGTGGTTAGTAAATGATAAACATATTCCATTATTCAATAAAAAATTAGATGTTATTGAGATATTGTTCGATGAATGATTTAGTCATTATAATTCCGAATCCAATAGGCTAAGGTTTCATGATTATAATATGAGTACTTGAACTTTATGTAATTACATAAAATTAAGGTGGATTAAGTTTGAGTTAACAGCTTAAAAGATCTATAGTATATGAAATAAGGTAATTAGACACTTTATTCTGGGGACGTACACTATAAATGTGACCCACTTTGTGTTTAGTACAAACAATGTGATTCTAAATTGTTCATGTAGAGACATATAATTGGGGGCATTTTCTATGCAAAGAGTTTGTATAAGACCAAGACCATAAAATAGTTGTTTTTACTTTATAACACCGTTTACTCTTTAAAACTAACTATTTTGAATTTAATGACTTATATAAGTAACTCGATTTTAATCTTGATCTAACTGCAAACTCTCTTGTTTATTCGGGATTATTCTTAAATTTACATAGGTGAAAGCAGCTCGTTAGCGCTAACTCAATAGATCTCTCATTTCAAGGGTAAGACATGGTAGATAGTTGGAGACATTGGGTGCAAAAAGGAATTCACTTCTACTTGCTTCTAGGGTTAGTAGAGAGCTAGGTTGTTCCCTTTAAGTGCTAATTAACTCTGTTGGGGCCAGTTTTATGTCCTACAATTTGTAGTAGTATTACAATTATATAATTTTCAATGAGTGTTGGTGATTATTTTATTAGTTTTGTTTTGATAATCTAAAATTCAATAAACTAGCTAACATCCTTAACTGCCTTATGAGTCTTTAGCTTGAACAGTATATGAAGACAAACCTACCCATTAATTTTTTAAAAGAGAGGGGTTGATTATATTGTTGACTTTCAATAAGTCTACCATTTTAAGAACAAGCCTGAGCGGGAAGCTAACTTGAAACATAATTACACAAGATGAAATTTACTTTTTTCCAACTTAGAGTAAGTAGATGATCCGTGTTTTCCTTAAATGGTGTCCTAGGGACTTGAACAAGGGTCCTGCCATTTCCATGGCACGAGAAAGGGTTATATTTATTGGTTAGACTATAAACAAATGGAGCATTAGAAGTTAAGAACTAAGAAGTAACCTAGAGATAAAATGGCAATTTAACCTAACGGTGTGTTACGAACACTCATAAATGACTAACTTGTTTTTTTGGTCTATATCCATGAGAACACATAAATAATGCATCTACAGTACTGTGAGAAGAGTTCATATGTGAGTTTTTTGTAGAGGGTACACACACATATAACGGATATTAATTAATGTGGTTTATGAATTTAGCCAATTAATCACATATCATTGTAGCTTATGATGATATGTAGGTCCATTAGTAGAATATCTCCTTTCTAGCTCAAAGCAATGAGGTTATAATAATATCTTGGATAGAATTTAAAATGTTCAAATTCACTTAGGGAAATAATATAGTCTATGGTGATACATTATTAATATAAAATTCATATTTTAATTAAATTTTAGGAGGTTTTTTAAAAAGAGAAAAAATTGACAAATTATTTACGCTCTATAAAACAAAACCACTAAAAGACAAAATTTATTACTCTTGTTTTTTCTATGAAGTATAAATATTTTGTCAAATGGTTCTATTTTTTTACAATTTTCCAATTTATATAACATATACTTCATTTAGGATATGATTTAAAATTAATTTATGAGAGGATAAAATATTTAAATAATAAATTTAAATATTAATTTAATATGAATTAAACTCATATTAAAACTATAAGTTAAAATTAATGAATATATGATACATGCTAAAACTGTAATAACCCAACTTTACTAGAAGGTTGAGGTCATTACTATTTAAATAAGTATATTTTTTTTTTTTAAAGGAAAATTAATTTATAAGTTGAGAAAAATTTAAATAATTAGAAAATAAATAAGTAATTAAAGTGGTAAACAAAATACTAGTTTGGGCCCATAAAATAAAAGAAATACATTAAAATAATTTTACCAAAGTTCTGAAATCCAAAAAAAAATATAATTACTGAAACATAAATGCGGAAAAACTGAACTATTCCCTATGGCGAACCACGGTCACTTCTTATCATTCGCCAGCTTGCCCTTGCCTTTACCCTTACCTGAAAATTAAACATTTAAAAGAATGAGTATAAAATTATACTCAGTAAGAGACCCATACTTAGTCTCCCTATGTGTTGTTAGTCTCTTTGTTAGAATCCTGAAATAAAGTACCACGCTCTATGGTGCTCCCGAACGCACACTATCTAGTAGTCCCACCGGGACTGAACTGGGCTCTCGGTGAACCCGAAGGAATCACCCTAAAGGAGAGTCGGGCTGTAAGTGATCCCGTCGAATCACGTCGCAATAACTACTCAAACATATATAGGGGAGGACCTTGATGGACCCCTCGTGGTACGACTCTAACCAGCAGACCAACAGAACACTATAGGCTATACATGCTCATCATAAAATCAACATCTCAGCTCAACATACATAATCTCAGAAATACATATAATCACATCATGCACCAATGGTACTGCATCTCAATCAAAAGGGGGAAAAATCTCTTACTAGGAGATCTGCTAAATAATTCACAGGTTGACAGTCAATTCCTCACAATACTCAGTCCTAAACATAAACAAAATTAACATTAATAATCTTGTCAACCATCACTCTACTGTTTAATTAAGCAACCAAACTTATCCAAGCTTACCCCAAGATTAGGGTTGAATCCAACACCACCTTAACTGGAAAATTCACAGTCCTATTTCCACCAATTTCACTTGAACCTTCAAGCAACCATAGATCAACTTATTCCAAATACCATCTCATTTAAGATAAAAAAAAATATTTAATTGGGTGTACCAAACCCATACAAACTCACCCAAAATGGCTCAAAAGGTTGCAAGAGGCTAAACTTGAAGATGGCTCGACTAGAAGAGGCTTCGGCTTGGTGGAGACAGATGCGTGCGGCTGGACGAACGACTTGCGGACGTGTGCGGCTGGACGCGTGGAGGAGTTTCGTCGGTTGTCGGATTCGCGGCGGTCGTTGTCGTGCGGAGGAGTTGCGTCGGTTGTAGGATTCGTGGCGGTAGAAGACGCACAGTGAAGAGGGGCGGCGGCTAGGGTTTTAACATGGAGGAAGGTTCAAGATGAAGTGCACACAATCCAAGGAGTTCTATTTAATAATAAATATATTATTATTATTTCCCTTCCCTATTCCTATTTAATTTCTCTTTCTTCATTAACCACCCCTTCCATCACCATAAATTTGCTATTTCTCCAAAAATGACAAAGTACTCATCTGTTAATAATTATATTAATCCACATTATAATTATTCTTATTCCTCCATGATTTTATATATACACATAACCATATTTACTCATAATACCTCCAACTTTACAATTTAAATCCACCAACCAATAAATCCAAAACCAATTTTAACAATAGAACTCCAATTTTCATAAATTAACCACTTATCCTTCCAAAATACTTAATCTCCACAATTTAAACAATTTCACAAATAACACCCAAAACTAAGCCAAAATAAAATGATAATAAAAATAACCTAATAGTTTTGGGATGTTACAAAAACGATAGGTTCTAAGAGAAATATTTATTTGAAGTTGTGATTCAAACGCATGAATTGAATTAAATATAAGATATATAATTTAATAATTAATTAATTAGATAATCAATTGTTTTATTTAATTCAACCTAATTAAATTTGATTTAATTAAATTAAGTTTATAAGTTAGGTAAAATAAATTAGTTTAAATATAATTTAAATGGAATTTAGTTAAATATGATTGAATTAAAATATTAAAATATTAGTTAAATTATATTTAATTAACTATTAATATATTAATTAAACTATATGATAAAGTTCAAAATTTCGCTATAGCTAGTAAATATTTTAATTTATTTTGCTATTTTTAAAAATGTCTTCTATATATATATAATAATAATTTAAATTAAAGTAAAAGAAAATAACTCTCTCACATAGAAGTTATTCGATGGAACGTGGGTATTTCTTCTTCAACCTGCACAATAAGAAATACACACCATGAACCACAAAATGGTTTTGTGTAATTGCAACTCCAGCATCTTCAACGAGATTAAGTGAAATTTTGTTCACTTTAAATTAGATTTATTTCAAAAGCTTGCTTAATCTTAATTTTAAAGCGGGTTTATTTCTCTGTAATTTTTGCTAGCACATACTTGTATTTCAAATTCACTTCCAATGCATAAGGATTATTCTCATCCCTTCAGGCTTTCGAGTCTTGAACAAAGGACCCCATCTTTTCATTGGCTATAAAGAGACTTGGTTTAGTGGTTGGATCATAAACAAATTGTTCATTAAATGGATTAGTGGCGAACTTAAGGAACAAGAAGTAATTTTGGGGTAAAACGTTAATTTTTATACCTAGTTGTAATTACGAACAACCTGTGAATTATTGACTTACAAATCATGGTTACATGAAGTGGGTAGAAATATATTTACAGGGATCAGAAGAGTGTGACGACTATGAACTATAGTAGACAGTCCTTAGTTAACGAATATTGGTTAATTAGGTTAAAGAGTTTAGTTGAGATTGTTGAAGATCATGAGGTTCATTAGATCCCCTACTTGCTCATGATAATATAATTTTCCTTATAACAGTTGTAATGAAAGAATTAAAATTGTTTGAATTAGTTTTCTAGAGTAAATTATTAAATATATTCGATATATTTAACAATTTCTGATATCTCCAACGAATAATATAAAGAAAAACCAAGAACCAACTAGTAATAAAAATTAAATTTAAAATTTATTAAAAACACATCTATACTAACAAATTTTAATCACAAAAGTTCAAAATACAAGAATCAAAATAGTATTTTAATTAACCACAATAACATAATAAAATACCCAAGTTTGGTAGATTTGTTTTTGCAAGACCTACAACTTTTCTAAAATTCAACTCAAAGAATTTTAATCTAATATGAATAACTCAACAAAATTGAAAATTTGAAAAATGTATATACTAAGATGTTAAGATTAAAATGAAAATATTTTAAAATTATAGGTACGTAGACTAAGACTATGTGTTCACCAACTACAAATTAGATTAAAAGAAGAAGATCAAAAAGTTGCCACAAATCTTTATTGTACCCTATTTTTTTATAAATATGAAAAATATTTTATTTATTTTTATATTTATTAATTACATATTTGTTTCCATTTTAGAATATTTTGAATAATTCAATTTGAGAGGTTATAGCCTTGGCCATCCATTATATAATTTCCTTTTTATTAAAAAAAGTTGTATATTTCAAACATTCTATATTAAGAAAACGAATTCTACATTTTAATTACTTTACATAGTATTAGTGAAACCATCACAATTTAAATTTACATCACTAAATAAATTTGAATTGTCTAGTGATCATTTTTCTTCACATGGAATGTTGTGGTTTTGAATATTTTATTTTCAATTTTTAGAAATAAAGAAACGTGAAATATAATTACCCTATGCTTCTAACATGAGTTTTTAATAATAATAATGATAACAACATTTAAAATATGGAGTTATTATTCTTGGAAGAGTGTTCTTTCCTAATGGTACGTACTACACTTGTTAGAGAGTTACAAACTCAAGTACGTGTGTGCAATTATATATAGTTGCTATATTTTCTATATTTGAGACATCTCAAATTTTAGCTCTCTATTCATCTCTAAAACAATTCTCTCCATATTTCTTATTTTTATTTTCTCTCTCAAGTTGGATTCTTTTCCTCCCAGGTCTCGAGAATCCGACCAACGTGCATTGGCATGATTATTTGAGGTTTGATTCTTTTACTAGAGTTTAGAGTTTGTTACTCTACACTATCCTATTGTGATGATGATCATCACACTCTAGCCAATTAGAAATCTAAAGGATTGAATGTTTATCATTTTTGTTTTTATTATAATATGTGAGGTGAAGGAATCTAAATTTCTGGTTTTGATATTTTTTAATATAATTAATATTTATTTTAAATGATACTGACGATCTATAAACACTATAATCCTTTCTAATCTTGCTTTAATTTGATTTTAATTTAGGCTTTCGAGGTATGAGTCAAGTTTTTATTAAGCTTATGTAAAAAGGTACATATTTCACAGTTATTTTTATAGAATTCTTACAAAATAAACATCTTTTAAAAAAATGCACACAAACTTTATTTTTTTGGGATTTTATTTACGTAAAATTATATCTTTATTATTTTTCTATAAAGAAATGATTTAAGCATTGTAGAAGAGAAAGGGAATAAGATGGAGTGATTATTAGTTTCAAGATCTTATCAATATTTTAGAAATATACATACTCATTTTCTATAAAAGAAAAAGTATTCATTGGTATTTGATATTGGCTTTTAATGTTTTAATTTTTGTTGAATATTTATAAAATGTTATTACATCCACAAGAATGTTTTATTATTATTATTATTATTATTATTCATTTGGAAATAGAAGAATGTTTTTTTAATATTTTTATTTAAAGGTTGCTATTATTTGAATTTTCCATAATAATTTTTATACCTTCTAATTTAATTGAAGTCTCACCAAATGGAGGGACAGTTGGTATTGGTACCATAACAAGTAGGTACCCCCCACACTAAATGAAAATGAAATTTCTAAAATAATGAAACTCAATCTTAAATATATATATTCCCAACAGAAAAAAGTTGCATTAATTTTTAAGAACACAAAATAAAAATGATGTTTTCTTAGGTTTTCATGTAGAGTAAGTTTATCTAAAAACAATACAATAATTCTCTTGTTGAGGTGTGATGTGAGGGAGTTAATTAAAGAGAGGTGCTGCATCAAACAAAAGAATAGAAAAGGCACCATCATTTTTAATACAATATTATCGATTGTTTGGTCTACTTGCCGTAAAGAAATATAAAATTTTCAAAGATCATGAAAAATTGATTTTCGGGCTTCGAAAAGACATTTGAACTCTTATAGGATATGGGACCGATAGATCTCCCCTTTTTTGTCATCTATAGCCCGAGCACTATAGCTTTAAATCTTTCTGGCTAATTTGTTTAATTTCTGACGGTGTGGGTTGTTTGTATTGTGACTTATCTCTAGTTCTTTTTTTTTTTTGTGTTTTTTCTCTCTCTAGTGAACTCTTATTTATTAATGAAGCGAGGATAATGGGAGTGTTAATTAAGTGTTCACAAATTAAGATGTGTCAACCTAATTAAGATGTGTCGGTGCATATCATCTCTATTACCTTGTAGATATATTATTTAAAAAAGAACTAAATTCGGTTAAAACTCAATACATTTTGTATGGAATATATATATCAAAATCAACGAATATATATATAAATTTTCTAATTCCTAGTATGAGGATCATGAATCCCTGACTTAGTGGAGGGAGGAGATAAGGAAATTGCTGTTTGCTCAAAGCCTTCTTTTAAGTAGAAACATGAAAATGAATCAATAGTACGGTGTCATCTTGAGCAATTGACAATCTACATCAATATATGTTTTATACGTTCTTGATCAAAACCGGAACTTGAGCATATATGCAATATTTTGCTGGTTTATTCTGATCACAAATCATTTTATGGCATGAGGATGATTTGTCCCAAAACTCCCAAGTAAAGGTTTAAGCCACTTGAATCTTCATTTAGTAAAAGCCACTAAGGGGCACTCGACCTCTGTTGATTGGGAATATGATACCACAGACTATTTATTGGTCTTTTTAAGGGAGAGGAACTACCTAGAAAAGTAGTCCAACTGGAAAGAGAAGAGTTGGGGAGCCAAATAACAACTCACTCAATATAATCTGAATTACATTAGCTTGATATTGAGAGATCATAATGGAATGAAGAAGACTTCATCGATTAGGACAACTTTTCAAATAACGAAAGATATGAATTAACCGTAACATTTCAAAAATAATTGTAGTCGACTTTGTCAACCTTGTAAATGGTGTTGCAAAGGAAGTAGGCAACAACGACTGATGTTGGAGAGGAAAGGGCCAGAGATTCCAACGAGGAGGAACGTCGAAACTCTTGCGCTCGTTACGTTGGATGTAGCGATAAACAAGCTTGATACTAATAATAAATAAAATTAACAAAAAACTATTATTAGGCCACCAAATTTAGAATGCGAGTACTCCTTTCGAAAAGCTTTATTTGTACCAAAAGCTGATGGATCGATAGTAGACAATTTAGCACTGAAATTGAAAGCCTCCTCATTAACGAAAAGATATGGATCGAGTACTCCTTTGTTGAGTCTCCCTATATTTTTCTTTAGCAAATTGTACGTTTCATATAGAGCAATACTTCCGGCCTGTTACAAACCTTTCTTATGACGGTAAAAAGTAAAAACAAAAACTTAACTGAAGGTTTAAAATTTTAATAAAATTCTTCGAGTTGGATGCATTTAATCCCATCATTAAATTCTTCGAGTAGGCTGGATTCAATCCCATCCCATCCCATCCCATCAGTCAAACTTCTTCCTAACTCGACTCACTTTGCCTTTCAAGCTGGAATGCTTTCTTGAGATAGAATGATTATTTTTAAAAGAAACTTTTAATTTGTTCATAAAACTAACAGATAAAAAGTTCAGATTAGGAGAAATATGTTTGAGAGAGAGAGAGAGAGAGTAGGAGAAATATTCAAAATTACTATTCAATATTTTCTTTAACAAAATAAATAAATATTTCTTTTAACTTTTTTAAAAGGTTCATTAATTCACTCTTGGGTGAGTTCAGAGAAGATGGTGCAGTGTAGTCCATGTCTGCAGGAGAAATTTAGAAGAGAGAAGTAAGAGTTGGATGAGTGTAGCCTAGGTGTGAAAGTTCACCAACTCCAATAAACTCTCATAAAAAAAAGCACCAACTTTTTGTACCAAACTTTGATATCTGTCATCCAATGCATTAATTTTGAATTTCGTATGAGGCTATGTGGAAGATGAAAATATTGAATATAATCAAAGGAATGTACCACGAATTATGTCATTGTTTCTTTAGGTCATCTCGATTTTTATCTTTTTAATTCAATGATAGGTGTAGGTGAGATAGAAATATATCTCATTTATCGATTCATATATGCACTTTGACATTTTTTTACGATCAAATTAAAAAGCTATGAAGTAGATTTAATGATGTAGTGATCATATATTTTAGTGTATTAGTTTACTACAGCAAAACTGGACTATAATGTTAGTAAAAAGTGTTGATATTTAAAGGGGTGCAATTTTAGTCTAACGATCACAATAAGATAACGTGTTGTTAAAGGTTTCCATGTCAATTTAAGGTTTCGATGTCAATTTTCGTTCGACATTATAGGTTACTTTAATGTCGGTTTTCGGTTGGCATTATAGATCGATGATCGACATTGAAAACCTTTAATAACATCTTCTTTAATGTAAATTGCTTGACCGACATTAAATGTGTTTGTACGACATTAAATATATGTTTTTTTGACATGTTATGCTTGCCAAATTGCTTTATTAAAAAGATTTTAAAATTTATTTGTTGCACACGTGGATGACTAACAAAAAATAATATTTTTATAAAAATGTGAATAAAAGCACGTATTATGACATTTATATACACCCTAACTCAAATTTCAACCAACATAAAAATAAATTAATTCTTTAAACAAAAGTAACGTAGCTATCTATCGTTCCCTACAAATTACATATTTGCTTCACGTAGACATACAAATTTGTTTTCTATAATAAATACAAGACTTTAAAAACCTTAAATTACATGTTCATCCTCAATAATTTTTTTTAGCATTAAAATACTGTGTGAAGCCCTATCGTTTGTTTCCTCACGAAACAACCTACACGAAACTAATTTCTCAAGTTTTTAGCAAAATTTTGAAAAATAAACCCTCAAATTAAAATATCCTCAACTCAATTACTAATTAACTATATAATATATGCTTATGAAGATATTTACAAAATTAAAATTTTATGCTTGAACATTAACCTCTAAATGCCTTAAAAAATTTAAATTCAAATCATTTTACATACTACAAAATAATTAACTTCATTTAAGCATATGAGGTATAATATAAAATTTAACTCAAAATTAAACATAATTATCTGTTGAGATAACAACCCTATATCTTTCTTGTGCCCTATTATTCTAAAATTCCAATAACATTTACTTGCTTTACTTTGCTTTCTTGGATTGTCACTTGAAAACTCCCCACCATATGATAGAATTCTTGTATTTTTTAATTTAAGATTTGCATACCTAAACATTGATTCTCTTCGGTTCGACCTCAACTTGCTCTTTGCTATATTTTTAATTTAATTGGTGAACTAGAAAAAGTGATTAGCAAAATCAATTTTTTTATCTAAGGGTTAAATGAAAAAAGATCGTTTTAAAATTTTTTTCTTTTTCTCATTTCTTCTTATTTTGGCTTGACTATATTTCTAAACCATTATTATTCGAGTAGAAAATTGAAACCAAACTCAAAAATACACCATCTAGATTGAAGTTAAAACCAAAATCATAGATATTTTCTCCTTTAAAACATTTCCCTTCACACTTAATTGGATAATTTAAAAAAGTATTTGAAGTTAAATTTTTGGGTAGGTAATTGATTTGGGTAGTTGATTTAATAAGGTATTATGGTCCACAGTCATTTGATGTGATTGATATATCTGTTTCCTTTAAACGGACAAACTTAAATTTATTCGCTCTTCTTTCACTCTCACACTCTCACGCCCTCCTCTTTCATTGTTTTGAAAGCTTCGTTTTTCCCTTTAATAAACTTTTGTCGTTTTTTTTCTTATTTCTTTTGTTTCTCTACAATTATTTTTTCTCTATTCATTACATTAAGAAATAGAAAATGATGTAAAACATTTACAAAATACAACAGATTTTATCAATGATATACGTCATTCATAGGTTTCTATCTGACATAAGTTTTAAGAAGTATAATTTTTTTGTTTGAAAATAAACTCTCATTTTATATAAACAATTAAAAATAAATTTTAAAAATATACCAACTTATATCTTAAACTTTAAACATAGCATCAATTAATTAAAAGTTTAAAATAATAAATGTGTAAATTTATACCGTAAACTTGTTGTAAATGTGTCGGTTTACAACACTCTCCATATTTCTTAATTTTAATAAGTAATTTGTGCCAATTAAACTCGTAAACTTTTAAAAGTAAATCAATTTAAAATTTTCATAACGATTATGTTTGAAAACAATTGATGCAACCGTTATTGCACATTTGTAGACATTCAAATTATTGATTTTACAAAATAAATTATTAGAGTTAGTAAATTAACGAAAGATTATCAAAGGAAATTTTAGTTAAGAGTTGAATTGATTCACTTTTTATAGATACAATTGCACAAAGTTTTTTCAAACAAAATTTAACAAAGCATTTAAAATTGTTGCATTTTAAAATGTTAGGTTTAAACTAATACAATTATTATTGAAGATATTAATTCAGGTACAACCTCCAAAATCTACAAATATAAATTGATATTTTTCTCAACAAAATCAGCACGAGAAAAAATCAAATAAATTTTGGCAATGCTAGAAAACCAACAATCCCTAATAACATGCATGTTTTTAGCCAAATTGATATATATATTTTTCAAATAGGAGGGATTCACTAGTATTGTTTGGATTGATTCGAGAAAAAAATATTTTTTTAAAAAGAAACTCATATTTATTCAAACTTTTTTATATAAGTATTATCGTTATATATGTTCCACTTTTCTCTAAAAACGATTTGTTTGTTAAGTTAAACACTTAAAAACATGATTCAAACTTAGCTTAAGTATATAAGGTGATAAATCTTTAACCAACTAATTTCAATATCCACCAACTTTGGAGGAACTAAATTTAAAATAGGTTAGAAATGTAAGGATCTAAATTGAAAAAAGCAACTAGAAAGAGTACACAAAGCATGATGGACCAAAATAATGGTAGGAGTATTTAAAATTTCCAACCATTGGGAGGCATTTATATTTGATAAGGCCAAGTTGAAAAGGAAGAGATGGGTTTGGGGGTCGGGAAAGAAAAATGCTGTTGAGATCAGCTGACACCCTAAGTTATTAGCTGTTTTGTAACTGTCCACTGTCTTTCCCATGCCTAAGAAAGAGACCATTCCTCCCCTCTCCTTAAAATGTGTCGGAGTCTCACTGCTCGACAAATTTAGAGAGATAGTTGTAAACATAATATATAGCAATTACATTCAAAGTATTAACATATATTGTAAAATCAGTCAAAGTCTATCGATAATAAAAATCTATTGTTAATAAACCATGTTGCAAATATTGGTCTATCACTAACGGATCATAAGAGTCTATCAACGATAGGCGTTGTTATATTTGTCATTGTTTTTAAAATGTTGATATATTCTTAATTACTATTCCTAAAATTTATTAAATATGGATATATTTTTTAAATTTATGTTAAAAATATACATGGATAGTAAAAAGTTTTTCTTTAAAAAAATCAATGAACTTGTCCTTTCAAAAATATTTAACAATTTCGAAAACAAAAAAGCTCACAGACCCAGGATGAAAAATTAAAAAAAAAACGATCGTTTAGATTTGACTATTCTTTCGTTTACATTTGATCGTTTAGATTTGGCTATTCTTTCATTTACATTTGATCGTTTAAATTTCGGTAGCCAAATCTAAACGTTTTTTTCAAGATTTTTTTGGTACGTGATCGTTTAGATTTAGTACATAATCGTTTAATTTTGATTTTTTTATATGCAATTGTTTTCTTTGACTAAAAATAGATGACAAACTAGACAAGACGAGGCGCTTCAAGCTAGATCTAATATTTCATTGCCCTAGATTTGGCACACGATCGTTTAAATTAGGGTAGTCAAATCTCAACGATTTTTTTTAAAGATTTTTTGACACGATCGTTTCTATTTGGAACACTATCGTTTACATTTTGGGAATCAAATATTCCAACGATTTTTTTCACGATCTTTTATATTTGGCACACAATCTTGAACCAAATAACATTTTGAAAAAAATATTAAAAAATTACCGAAGAAGGAAAGAGACGATGGAAAGGAAAAGAAAAAAAATTACAAAAGAAGAGAAAAATACGATGGGAAGGAAAAGAAAAATTGCAAAAGAAAAAATATGAAAAGGAAGGGCAAATGGAAATATTTTAAAAAAATAGAAGAAGAAAAAAAGACAATGAAAATAAAAAAAATATTGCAAAAGAGAAAGAAAAAAGACGATGATGAGGAAGAAAAAACATGAATTTGTTTTTTTAAAATGGTAAATTTCATGAACTTTTTCAACTTGTGACATGGGTCGTATATATTCTTCCCATTTATTCTATTTATGAAAATTAACCTTAAGAAAATGCTAGTAGCCAAGAAAGAAAAATTGTTAATTTTTTTTTAATTGGCTTCTGTCTAAGAATTATGTTAGAGTTTATTCCATCTTAGTCTAATATTCAAATGTCTAATTTTTTACCTTCTATATTAATAACGATAATAAACAATAACAAGATTTTGAAAAATAATTGAAAAAATAAAACTAATTGAACAAACTAAATTTAAGAATTTTTTCTTGAGAGTGCAATCCTAAAGTTGAACAAAATTTGAACTTACTAGAAAATTATGAAAATTCAAGAAAGCCTTGTATTTTTCTAGTTAAAAAATAATTCAAGAAACTTTAGTAAATCATATTTATGATATTTACAATTTGTTTTGACTAATCATTAAAAGAAGATATAATAGAAGAAGAAGATATAATAGAAAGGATGCAGATAAAAAATATAAGAAATGAAAATGAAATTACATTTAAAGAGAGAGAACATAATGAAACTATATATTTTAGGATTATATATTGAATGAATGAAGAAGAGATCGAATACATACATGATACACAGACTTGACACAAGTGTAACGATTAGTATCACTCAATGTTGTAGTGCAGTAATTGAGTGACATATTATTATATCCTTTTTCTTCGGTGGGAATATGAGGATTTCAATGCTCAAAATTCTATAAATTTATAGTAGCGATATGAATATCTTTCACAGGCCAAATTATTTTAGTGAAACTAATTAATATGTTTAACTACCAAGTTGTACGTGAAAATGTGGAGGTGCTTTGTACTTAAGTTACTAAATGTCATGTCTCCCCTACTGCCAACTTAGACAATAACATTTTTATTATCGAGTATTTGGAGAAGGGAGAGGAAGTTGTTTCTTTTAAGTAGTCGTTAGGTTCGAACAAGTGTATGGTTTTAAGGTTGAAGTAAGTTTCCGTCATAGACCCCAGTAGATTTATATGCTAAAGGCAATTGCAAATTAAAATACAGCCTAAGATGCAAGTTAATAATGGTAGATATAGTATAATACAAAATAATATACATTGATAGCAGACTTAATTTAGGTCAGTGTGGAAGACTACCAATATATGCAAGACTATATTTAGAGATATCCAACTTTTTCACAAAAACTTACCCTAAACAGGGCAAGAATTGGAAGAGAGCGTAGGGAAATTTTTTTTTCGTGAGTTAAGGACTGAGAATGCATTTTCTGACCCGGTACCTGTCTCGAATACAATTTATTTATTTAGCAAGGTTACGTTGTTATTATTATATAAATATACATTTAAATTTCAAATCTGATTGTTTATAGACTAAGATAGATAATAAATGTGTTAAAATTCAATTTTTAAATTTAGATTGTATATTTGAATAATTTTATTTATGTTTATTTCTTTCCACTAAAAAGGCTTATTAGTTTCTTATGCCAAAATTTGATTATTTTATCTTTAAATTCAAATTGTAATATAAAACTAATGATAGTAAGCAATTTAGCGAGATTTAATATTTAATTATAATTTTCTACATTAATGATTTAAATTAATTAGTTTTTTTTTTTAAATAACAGGGAACTAGATCTTTGCGAATTCCCGATAAAAAATCCCCACCTCAAACCTCGTGGAAAATTTCATTGGGATAGGAAATGAAATGGAGAGCGAGGATGCGAGGATGGAGACCGGGAGCGCCATCCCCGACTCGAGTCGACCCGACCCGACCCCACCTCGTGGACAGTTTTTTTACTGTATCAGTTAAAGGAGGCTATCAATACTAAGTTGATCCTTGAAAGAGTGCACACCACAATGTTACCCTTTATAAGGATGGACCATTTTGGCCCAACAACTGGTGAACTTAACTTCACTCTTTCTCAACTTCAATCCAATGGAAATTTGTATCGATGACCAAAATCTTGGGCCCAAAATGGCAAATGATCGCTTTTTTTTAAAAAAAAAATGTTAATTGACTATTTGCTAATGTTATCACCACATAAGATTATGGATTTACCCTTACGGTACCTATCATATGGTTTTGAATGAAGGAAGTTTAAATGTAACAATTCTGTCACTTAGTTGAACATATTCCACTGTCGAATTGGTCTCACTGTGTTCGAAACCAACTTGCAAATCCTTCCCAAGTACGAACATTTTGCTTTAGAGCATTCATCTCTTCCATTGGGACTACTTTCCAATTGGTCTTGATCTAAATTGAAGCTTAAAAGTCCATAATAACCCATTAATTTCTAATATTTTTGTTGTAAAAATAGAATATTCCTAAATATGACACAAATATAAAAATCATTTTCTTATTGTGTTGATTTTGAATTTGACATTCGAGTGTGTAATTATCCATTTCAATAATTTGGGTAATACCTATTTATTTATTTTCAATTGTAGGAGATTTATTTTATGGTAGGAAGATTATTTCAAATCCAACTATGCATGATTTTTCATTTTCTCACTATTCATGTACCTTCATCGCCGAGAGAAAATATATATAACTTCCATTGACACATATATAAATGTATATTAGAAAATATTTTGTATATAATAATTATGAGTATTTTTAAAAATAGCAAAATAAATTAAAATATTTACAAGCTATAGCAAAATTTTGGATTCTATCAATAATAGTCACGAATAGACTTCGAGCATATCAATGGCTATCATTATCTAGTAAATATTTTGTCAAATTTGTTATTTTTGACAATTTTTTTAATAATTAGCATATATACATGAAAATATATTCATATCATCCTCTAATAGAAAATAAAATAGTGAATATTTAACTAATTTCAGAATATAATCAAATGCATGCACAATATATCGTGTGTGTATCTCAATAGATTTTGTATATATGATAAGAGATTGTATATTTTTCCCAAAAAGTATTATTACATGGTATATTTTATCTCTAGCCAAATCTATAAATATGAGTGGAATGTGTGATTTTTTTTTTTTTTTTTTTTCATTTAGTAAAATATAAATTAAAAAAATATTTGTAATAAAGAAAAAAAAAGCCAAGAATTGAAGAAATATTAATCAAATATAATTAAAGCAAAATTAATATAGAAAAAATAAAGTATTAACTAAAATGATGTAAGAGAAAAGTTAGTTGAATGCATCTTTGCATTAAAAAAGATTTGGTTGAATTATATAAAAAACATGAAAAGACCTACAATATTGAGGAAGAAAAGATTAAATGAAAAAAAGGCATAAAATAAGTTCCTTCAAGGTTAGAATTGTTAGAATATTATTAATAAAATAACAAAGTTTAATTTTGCATTTAAGTTTATAATGTTCATGAAATAATATTTCTCATTATGAAGTAGATTATTAATTTTAAAAGTTGTACTCAAATGTAACGTTGACGATAGTATTAAAAGATATAAAGCTAGATTTGTTGTAAAAGATATCGTGCAACATGGATCGATATTTAATCAATTGATGATTTAAAATGGCATCAGAATGCATAAAATTTTCTATTTCAACTCATTGCACAAAGGGAAAGAAAATTATTCTCGATTCCTTCGTGTCGAATTCATTTTGAGTGTAACAAGAATTTATTTTCCTCAATTTTAAAAATATAAACTATAGATTATAAATTTAAAATATTCCATTTTAAAAGGATTAGGATATTAGGGAAATATATCGAACGTTAATTTTCAGAAATATAAAAAATCAGTAAAATATTTACGGTCGTGTAACAAAAGGAAAAAGTTCATAAAATTGGCCATGTTTTTTAAATATTCTAGGTTTACTCTTCCTTTTTTATCGTTTTCTCTTCCTATTCTGCAATTATTTTTTTCGATTGTCATTTTCACTTCGCAGTTTTTTTTTTTTTTTTTCAAACTGTTGTTTGGTTCAAAATCGAATACCAAATATAAGATCTATTTGTTTAAAAAAATTCAAACTGTTATTTGGTTGTCCCAAATATAAAATATGTGGAAAAAATCATTGGATATTGGATATTCCAAATCTAAATGATCGGAAGAATATTTTAAAAATCGTTTAGATTTGGGTAGCCAAATTTAAACCATCAAATCTAAACAACCGTACAAATATAGACTATCGTGTACCAAAAAAAATCTTTTAAAAAAATTGTTGAGATTTAAACGATCAAATCTAAACCATCGGTTTTTTAAATATATAAACGATCATTTTCCAAATGTAAACTATTGTTTTTCAAATATAAATGATCGTGTATCAAAAAATCTTGAACAAAAATAATTGAGATTTTGCTATTCAAATTTAAACAATCAAATTTAAATAATTGTGTCAAATATAAACGATCATGAAATAAAATTTTTTGAAAAATATTGTTGAGATTTGACTATCCAAATTTAATTTTTTAAAATATCATTGAACTACCCAAATTTAAACGATTGTTTTCCAAATTTAAACGATCGTTTTCCAAATTTTTTTTTTTTAAAATTGTTGAGATCTGGCTAGGAAAGAAAAGCCAAATCTAAATCATCAATTTTCAAATATATTACTAGATGCCAATAAATCACGACGCATTTTTGTTATTTTCTATTGTAGGCATGTGGGCTTTTTTTCATTTTCGAAATTGTATGTTGGGTAAATATTTTGCTGTTTTGTTATATTTTTTAAAAGACCCTTATATCAAACCAGAGGTGGATTTATTAAGGGGCCACAGGGCACGTGCCCCTCACATTGTAGATTTTTGTATTTTAATATTAATTTTTAAATGTTAAATTACAATATATATTAAATTTAGCTTCATTTTGTCTAAATTTTACTTTTACTGGAGTGGTTGTGCCCCCTCTATAACCTTTTGACTATGAGTTCAAATCTTGCCTACTATAATTATTTTTATGAAATAGTTTTTATTTCAAATATCAATAATTTTCTTTCCTCAAATATCAAATTTCTTCCTAAATTATTACGAAATAGTTTTTATTTCAAATTTCAATAATTTTCTTTTCTCAAATATCAAATTTCTTCCTAAATTTCAATAATTTCCTAAAAGAAAGTTAATTTGATTTCTAAAAGGAAGATAATTTTTTAAAAAGTAGAAAAAAACGCATCTAAGATTAAACCCTAACTTATTTCCTAGCTTATGTAACAATTTTTTTTTTAAAAAAATGTAACAAAATCGGTGATCCAAACTTCTACTCTCTCAACAATATTCTATGAAAAATGTATTATTCTTTCTTTTTTCTTTTCTTTTTTTGATGTAAATTTTAAATTCACATATTTACATTACAAAAAATTATGTGAAAATTGTCAGTCGGCCTTTCTTTATTGCCACAAATGTAGTGAATGTTATTGGAACATTAGGGAAACATCGTGATATTTTTTAAAACATTTTTTAGTGTGTGTATTATATAGTGTCCAATGTCCCGCTCCTATATAAAATTTCTGGATCCTACAAATTGCTTGCAAATCCAAAAATATTAATATTATACTTTGATGCATTATTACAAATAAATTTACAAATAATTTTATACACAAGAGTTAGGGTACAAAAGGAATGATTTGAACTAAATTTAAGTCTTAATTGACTAAATTACATATTTTAGGCTAAAATTAAGGTAATAGAGAACGTTTAACTTCCATATTTCAAAGATGACATACTTTAGACTAAATTAAATATTTCAGACTAAAGTTAAAAGTATCACTGTTCAATAAGAATTTTTTTACCAATCACAAATTGTCATACTATTTACTAAAGTAATAACGAAAAAAATACAAATAATTAAATTTGAGACTAATTAATTAAAAGTTGACATGTGCCTCAAATTGAAATTGAAAACATGACCAATTCGGATGAAGACATATGTTTTTATTATGACCGTTGGATCAAGTTAATTATTTTAGTCCAAATAAATATTATTTATTTAAACTAAAGTCCAATTAAAAAAAAAAAAAAAAAAAAACTTAATTTAGCCCAAATTAAATAGGACCAAAATTCATTGTGATTACACCCATGGATGTAATCTATGGACCAACAACAAGACCAAAGCCCATAAAGTCTACTAGAATAAATAGAGGAGTTCCCTTTATTTGTGTGGGACAAATTTTTTTGACTCCGGTCTCTATATGTCGACCACTATTGAAGACTGAAGTTCATTTGATGATACAATTTTTTTTCAAAGACTTTAACTTCAAGAACATCACGTGCTCCGCTTCCTCAAATTAAGCGTAAATATTCAACTGAGAGAGAATTAGAGGATCAAATACTAATAGAGAGCGAACAACATTGCATCAAATTAATATAAATACAACATCAACACAAGTTCAACTCCACGAATTAAATTTTTCTAGAAATCTCATGTGAGCATTCATTATTTACTACTATATATCTATGTCAATCTGTATCCATCAGTCTCTCATGACCTAGCAATTACAAATAAAGTGTAATATTTTATCATATTTTATCATATTTATAAATATTTTCTGGAGTTTTATCCTTATAAATAAATTTTCTACTCTTAAATATATTTTATTTCATGTAAGTACACTCTCATTTGAATCTTAAATTTAGTCGAGGAAGTTATTTTTGACTTAGTTAGAGAAAAATATATAATATTTGAATATGCTTTTAAATGCAAAGTAAAAAGGTTAATAAAAATAATAAAAGTTAGAGTATGGGATCCATAAATTTTATATAGCAGAAACACTATGGCTAAAATTATTTAGACTCAAAACTACAATCTAATGGTTGAAAGAGTGAGGACACAACCACTACATTACAAACCATAATTTATTTAAAATAAAACATTATTAAGTATATATTATAATCTGACACTTCAAAATTAATATTAAAATACAAAAAATCGATAATATGAGAGGGACACCGCTGGTCCCATAATAAATCCGCCTTTGAGAGTACAACCAACAAAAATTGAAACTATTTACAAATATAGCAAAACTTATCAAATTTTTAGTAGTCTATTTAAACTTTTTTTTTGCTATATATCAAAATAGTTTTTTTTAATATAACAATTTCTCAAAAAAAAAAAAATCACTAAAATGAATGATAAAGTAGCAATAGAATATTTACCTAAATTAAGTTTTTATATTTGTTCGTATGTGAATTGAGTTAATGTTTGCATTTGCATTTGACATAAACATTAAAAAAAAACCCACATTTAAAAATACAAATCTAAAATTGAATAAATTCAAGGAAAAAAGATATTATTTTAACCAACACTGTTCAATTTGAAAGTTATTCATTTTTAAGAATCTGTCAACACGGTTTCTGAGAGATCAAAAACAAAGATATATATATTTTAGTTTTGGAGGTTTTTGTTATTATTTTAAACTTTTTAAACTATGTGCTCAAATGTGTGTGTGTATCTATATATATAATATATATATATTTTCTTTTAAAAAAGAAGTATAAAAAGCTTCGAAGTTGTAAATAAATAAATAAATGAACAAATATTTTATTAAAAAAAAAGCATGTCTCTTGGTGGTAATTAAAGTTGGTTTTAAATTGCTTGGCATTTTGTGGGCAATGAGTTATGTGAATGTCGTTTTATACACCAAAACATTATTCCTCAATGTTCTCATTTTTATTTTTTATTAAAAAAAAGTCTTTAGTTACATAAACATTATTTAAGTTTTCTTTCAAGAATGGTTAGGTGCCTTTGTGTTTGGTTGGGTGTGTGAGGTAGAAATTAATTATTTAAAATATTTATAGGTTATCGAATACTCATTTCGACCGTTTTCAAAATATAGTAAAATGAGCCAAGTTATTTACAAATAATGTTAAGACTTTGTTTTATATATGAAATAGATAAGACTACGATAGTCTAAACAACTATCACTTTAGTGATGGATATAGCTAAATGTGTATCTCATTATCATCTATTATTGATAAAAAGTGGAATTTTGCTATATTTATAAATATTTTAAAAAACTTTCCCATTTGAAATAATTTCCTAGAGGTTTTATGTTTTGTGCTTTTATGTTATTGGGTAACGAAAAGGAATTTTTTCAAAAATAGAAAAAATTGATAGACTATTTACACTACATATAACAAAATATAATCACTAAAAGATAATGTTTATTTTTCTATGAAGTATAAATATTTTATTAATGGTTTTATTTTTGACAATTTTTCAAAATAAAATGTAATATTTGAATTTAACCCAAACTTTCACTTTTATTTATTTAAATCCAATGTATATTTAGCTTAATAGATAAAGAAAGAGTTGTTTTTTAATATAAACCAAAATATTTATAAATATAATAAAATATTATTGACAGATTGCAGTAGACCACGATAGACTACTATCTATACATTAATAAGCAGATCATATAATAATTTATTGGAGTCTATATCATTAATAAACTATAAGATTTTATAATATTTATAAATATTTTCAACATCTTTTCTCATTTAAAAAATTTCTCTAATAAAATTATTACTCTCGAAGTTTTCTTTTAATAGAAAATTTAACGGAGTGTTTTCTTAAGAATTTTTAAAATTAAATACTTTACTTCTTCTTTCTTTTTCTTTTTTTAACTTTAAATTTTCATTTAAATGATTAACTTCTCATGAGAAAAATTCTTAATCCTCTTCTATTATATATTTATATGATAATTGTTTTCCTACTCTATCTCGTATTCTTCGAGTAAAAATTATATATTTATCTAAATTTTCATTTAAATGATTCAAATGTTTATTTCAATATATTGATTGTGATTCCAAAAAGGTAAACTCAAACTTAAAAGCCTAACTTCCAATACAAATAATTAATTCAATTAATCAAATAGAAAAGATCAAAACTTATAGTCATACAAAGAAAAAGTTATTGAAGTCTACTAAACTTCTCAGAATTCCATAACATCCTCTTTCTCAATTCTTCACTGTCTCTCCTTTATTTTTCTATATGAACCCATATTTTTTTCTTGTCCAATATAAAAATGCATAGGCTCACGATAGTGCTCGCAATAAAGAAGAATGAAAAGATTGAAATTAAATAAGTAGGCTTGGTAAAATTTGTGATAGAATATTTGGGTGGCTTGGGGAACAATGAAAAACAAGCTAAGTAATGTGTGTGAGTTGAGTGTTGAAGTCAAAGAGTTTGTTTCACTTCAACAACCAAGAGGGTTGAACAAAAAAAAAGGATGACGATCTATACCTGAAGGAGAGGAAGAAAATTAGAGAACAATGTTTTGTTGCACAAAGATAATCAATGGAGGAACCTTTTCCAGATGACAGTAGTTGATCATGGCCTGAGACAAAGGTTTATATACATTTGGATAGCATTGTGGCGACAACTAGATGAAGAGTAGAGCGATTAAGAAAAAGGAAGGATATAGTTTTTTATTTTTTTACTTTGTATAATCTCTTTAGCAATAGAGTTTTGAAGTGTGAGAACATATAAACATATGTTGATTATCTAATATTGTTTGTATTGGCAGATCCCTCATCCATCTAGAAGGCTAATCACTTGTGAATGTAAATTAAAATTTGTGTTAACTTTTTATTTTTAGTTTATAAACTATTTTATTTAAAGATTATATAAATTTCAAATTAAAATATAATATATAACAAAAATTATATATAAGATTGAGATGACTAATTTCTGTTCAATGAAAAATTAAATTAACCTATATTAAGAGATTTAGATGGTTACAACTGATTCCTTGTATTTCAATTTTCCAGCTTTTCAGTTGTGTATAGTTTGTTTATTCTCTTTACACATGAGACCTTCTACATAAAGCCTCATTGTGCTTTGATCAGTTGTTATCATTTGTGATCACTTGTTATCTTTTTGGAACTCTTTAGCCTATGATTTTTCATGTGCGATTATATTTACCAGTCGAATTAAAATGACAAGATTGTGATAACAAGTAGCTAAAGCTTATTATAATTGTCATCCCACTTGGATATGATAAGAATACTCAAACCATTGAAATGAAATATAATGAATGTCCAGTTCTCATAAAGAGATATATAATATAATGAACTTTTAGGATAATGGAATATTTTATAATTGTAAAGAACCAAAACCATAGTTTAGGGTAAAATTAAAGCTATTTATTTTGTGGCTAACTGACTGACGTCACAAAATGAAAAATATTTTCCAAAAAACGAATAAATAAATAGTTAAAAACAAGGAGCATCTCTTCTCGTCGCACTATAAAGTGGTGTGTTCTAGGGTTTACTCAATGTCAACTCTCCTATTTTTTTTTCTAATTGTTGCAATTTCCCTTACTCTGTCTAAAATCCTATACAATCTTTTCTCTCTTCTTTCTCATCTTTCCTTTCCGTTGAGATAAAAGAGGTTTGGATCAAAACCTTAAAATTGCCCTCTTTCTCTCCTTTTTATCTAACAATCTTCCCCCAAAACTCGAGTAAATCTCGAAATGGGTGTTTGGTGGACTTGTAACAAATCATGTTCACAAGGTCCATCATGCATGCCAGACTTGAGTTTGCAAATTAACTGGTGTGTGTGAAAAAGAGGTTGAGGTTGATGGGAATGTTGTTTGGCTCGAGGTTCATATATCAAACTATATCAAGTTTTTGGATAAAGAAAAAGGGTTCTTATTTGATAATTGTTAAATATATAATCTCGGACCAGGCTTCATTCCCGTCAACCAAACACTTCTTCAGAAGAGTCTTCATCTGATCTGGGTTGAATATTCTCTAAAAGAAAGGTGAATTTGTAAATTTAATAACGTTTGTGTGAGGCAGGAATGACTTCTTTTTTTTCTTATTTGTGTGCATGGGAAATACAGTTGTCAATAAAGTAGAAGAAAGGTCAAAGACAATGTGTGGTGTTTGTTTTGACTTTTCGTATTGTGTGTTTTGGTTTTCCATTACTGTTTTCTGTGTTTGACCTAACTGACTAATGCTGATTCCTTCTTCATTTGCTTACTTGGGAAACAAACAGAATTAAATCAAAGACTTCTTTTGCTTTTCTTTTCAAAATATGACATCTGTGGTTGTTTGAATTAATGGTGATATCATATAAAATAAAAAGTTGAAACCGTCAAAGGTGGTTTCATAGCCTAATAATACTTAATCATTGTTATATATATATATGCTTATAATCTCTCTCTCATATTTGAAAGATATGAGATTATCATTCCTTTTTTAAAAAAATGGATTTTACTTTTCCAATGTATTTAGGGCTTTAGGGTTTGTGTTATCCAATGGTATGAGAAGCTAGCTTTTATCAATATGTTATTTACCCATTTGCTTTAGTCCATCAAACCAATTTCAAAATTAAAATTTTTAGGTTAACTAAAAGATACAATCTCTCCGTTGAATAGATGCTATTTTCATTCTTTTTAAATTTTATTCCCATTTTGTTTGGTTAAAAAGAGATGGAAGCTTTGTTGCTTGAGGATATTTTAATACTTCAGTTGTGAAGAACAAACTTCAATAATAATATGGTTATAGGTTTAACTCAGAATTGTTTTTTTAAGAGATACTTTTGAGTCAGTAGAGCACTCGGATATCTCCACCAAGATTGACACTCTTTAGCATTCTCACCATTTTCGTTTCATTAATGATAAAGAAATAAGTCTAGAAACAAAGAAACATACAAAGGGGACTAGAGGTAAGGCTTTATTGAATAATATTAAACAGGAGCATTTAGATTTAAAGCATAACGATGCTAGCAATATAAGCATAATGGTGCTAGCAATATAGTTGGCAAAGAAGGTGGATTTGCTAGTCCTGCTAGAGTGAAAGAACTTTGAGATGCCAATTCTCTTTTGGTTTATGGAGCAAAGTTCACTGTCTGATATTGGTTCTTTCAACTCAACAGGTTTAATTCATATTGTAAACAATAAAATTTAAATGGCTACACATATTTTGGTTCTCTCTTTCATTTCCCTGAAATCAATCCCTCTTTTACTAGAAATTTCTATTTGAATTTTTTTTTCTTTTTGCCAACCTCATCAAACTATTAACTTTTAATTTAGGAATGTTTTTAAGCTTTGTTGGAAGTATATAAACTGAAACTAAACAAAGTACACTCCCAAAATATGGACCAATGTGGTTTTTTTTAACAAAATAATAATAATAATAATAATAACAATAATTTCATGCCCTGTTTAGATTTGTTTATTAAGGGTTTTTTTTTTCAACAAGAGGTTGTAATGAGCCTAATTTGATTGACTTATCAAAATTTAAATCTTTAATAAACTCAAGTCATATAACATAAGTTATATGATATTGCTCAAACGAAATTTTGGAACAAGAAGTGTTAATTGATTTGCTTACACCAAATTTTAAAATTTTAATTGATACACTATTTAAGGTTATAAATTGATATTTTTTTGTTTTTTTAAAAAAATTAGTCTTCATAAATATCATGGGTTAACTTATAGATAAAACAAAGAGATATTGTCTCAAAATAAAGGAGTATATTCTTTAACATTCAAATGTTGTAGAGTCAAACGGGTTAATGAGTTGTCTTGTGAGATTAGTTGAAGGTGTGCCAAAGTTATTTCCAATAATTACTTTCCTACTCTCTTAAATCTTCAATATTGACCTAACATCGGGCTTGAACATAGAATTTCATTGGACTACTTGCTTTGATATCATCTTAAATTTCCAATTGATTTTTAAATTTAAGCTAATATGTGAATGCAAATTTAATATAAATATCTTAACACAGCATTACTCAAAATTTTGAAAGTATCGAATCAGTAACTTTGATTGTCAAAAGAAGCTCAATTGAGAGGTTGGATCTCTAATTCCCAACCATTGTTGAAGTGAAAATGGCCACTTTCTTAATCTCTTTCTACAATTGCATTGATTGTTTCATCCTCACCCATGAGTTCTACTTCCCATATTTCTTTATCATGCTTCTATTAGTGTTGCTTTCCCTTTTAGTTTACCCTTTTTTGCTCTCACAAATCACATTATTTTTCACAGTCCACCATCTATCCCTAAAATCTTTCATCATTAACTCCTTGTCTTCCAATTTTCCCTTCCACTTTGACCCATCATTCCCACCTGTCTTCAAGAAGTTTAATTAGCAATCCCATTAAATACTTAGTTCTATATCTCTCAAGATTTAAATTAAAAATTTTAAAGTAATAAAAATATATAATGACATTATTAAAATTATAGGTAGAAAAAATAATCAAAACTAACCCATGAACGACTTGTTGTTAGAGTAGTTATTGCAAATTTTTTTTTCGTGACATAGTCTTGCCCTCTGCTAAAATAATTAGTAGGTGAGAATTAGCAGAAATTGAATTAAATTTTGGAATGTTTCACAAACTTTTTGAATTTTGTGCTTGTCATGCTATACTATATATTCCATGATTGATGTATTTTATAATCACTACAAAAAGTTTGATCTCTGTTGACGGTTTTTTTTTTTTGCAATATAAAAATAAATGTGAACGAATATATGATATACCTACGTAAGTTTACTGCGAGGGCACATCTTCATTTTTGCCGACAAAAATATATACATGTGCAAAAAAATGTGTGATTTTAAGAAGAAAAATTAAATTGAATTTCTACCACATTTATTTTAGTTTATGACATACATCATATGTGGAAAGATATTTTAAATATTTGTGGATGTGATTAATTATTTAAAAAATAAAAAATAAACATTATAATTTTTTAAAGAAAGAAAAAAACTCAATGTTGTTCATTGAGAACTGAAATATTTAATTTATTGATATATTTATCAATATAATAGGAAGAATACATTGCAAGCAATTTGTGTAAGTTTATGATTTAAATATTTCATGAAATTGAATATTCATTTGGAAGTTTTTGTTGGTCTTCTTGCTAGAGAATTGTTTTGGAGTTATTCTAAAGTTTTTAAATTATATGTCAAATGTTTTTCTTTTAAATGTATACATAAGGCTGCTTCGAAGTTATAAATATTAAAAAAATTCATCTCTGAGTGCTCACTAAAAGTGGATCTATATTGTTTGTCATTTTGTGGAGAATGAGTTATGTGAATGTCATTTTATACAACAAAACATTATTCCTCAATATTCTCTCTTTTAGTTACATATACACAGTCTAGGACACAATGCAATGAGATTTCATGTTAATGTCTATTCGATTCCCGAGATTTTAAGAGTGTTATCTTGGTCGTTGAAGTTTGAAAAATGATACTAAATAGCCTACATCAAATTTGACCATTAATTGATTAATTGAAAAATAAAGATGACAGTAAAATAACAATTAATTATGTTTGATAATATATATGAAATTATTGTAAATTATAAAAAAAACGATTGAAAATATTTATGAAATATAATAAAATTTCAAATTTCAAAAATTGATAGACATTTATAGAAGGCTATAAGTGTCCATCAATGTATCAAAGATAAATATGAAATTTTGCTATTATTCTGATTCATTTTACTATATATATACATATCATGAAATTGGCAATTTTTTATATATTCAAGGTTTGCTATTGCTACTTTGAAATTTCCTTCTTTCTTTCCATCTTCTTTCTTCTCTTCTGCAATTTTTCTTTTATATTTTTTTTGAAACCATGATCTTTGTTTTCAATTAATATCATCAATCTTGTATTATTTGTTTTTTCAAAGTGTTATTTGGTTCAAGATCATGTATCAAATATAAAAAGATATCTTGGTACACGATCTTGAACAAATGTCGAGATATTGGTACACAATCATTTAGATTTGAATTTTAGATTTTGGTTTACGATCGTGTACCAAATCTACAAGACCATGTACCAGATACCAAATATAATATAAAATATTTATATTTAGTACACGATATTGAAAAAAAATCGTTGGGATATTGGTACATGATCGTTTAAATTTGGGTACACGATTGCATACCAAACCTAAATGGTACGGGATCGTGTATCATTTCCTACATGATTGCATATTACAAGAAGAAATACACACTCGCACATGTGGCCAATTAATCACGTGTTGACTGTGACTTTTTTTTTTTTTGTAATTTTCATGGTGGGCTAGAAGCCTTTTTCCATGTTTGAAATTGTTCTATACAATGTAAAAATTTTGCAGATTTGTTATATTTTTTTTTTAAAATCCATAAATATATACACACACACATTTGCATATACATATACACATAGACATATATGTTATAATTTATGTCCTTACTAGTAGTTTGTAACTTTCAACTCATATTTTATTCAATAAAATTATTATATATAACTGAAAAATTATTAGTGAAATTGAATACTATAATCCTCAATCCAATCAACTAAGATCTCAAGGCTATCTTGAGTAACCTTAAACTTTATGTAGATATATAGACATGGATCAAGTTCGTGTATATAGCTTAAACAATTTACAATATATGGAATAAGGTTGGGTACCTTATTCTAGGGACACTAATGGATGTAGGTCGCTTTGTAGTTAGTAAAAATTATGTGATCCTGAATCGTTCATGTACATAAAGGTGGAGGCATCATATGTAAAGTGTTTACATTATAACATCATTTATTGTATAAAACTGATTATTTCAATTATTGATGACTTATAGGTAATCCTAATTTTAATATATGTTAAGCTAACTATGAACTCTTGTTAACACGGGATTATCCTTAGATCTACATAGGTGACAGTAGTTCATCATTGCTGGCCCAATAAGACTCCCATTTCAGGGGTAAGACTGAGCAGATAGTTAGGGACATAGGGTGTAAGATGGAATTCGCTTCTGGCAGCTTTAGAGTCAATAGATGGGTTATTCTCTTATGCACTGAATCTAGGTCTTGAACAAAGGGCTCCACCCTCTCATTGGTCCAAGAGGGATTTGGTTTATAGGTTGGGCCTTAAACCAATTATTTATTAAAGGATTGGTGGGACTTAAGGAACAGAAGATATAATCTTGGAGGTAAAACGATAATTTTGACCTAGTCGAGATTACGAACAACCTGTGAAGGATTAACTTATTGATCATGGTTATATCATATGGACACAAATGTATCTACACTAAGGATAGTGCAACTATGGGACTTTAGAGGAATAACATGTTAACTAACGAAATGTTGATTAATTAGTTCGGTCTAAAAGAGTTTATCCAGTTAATCTTGAATCAATGGTACCTATGATCTATAGGTCCATTACGTTCTCTTACTAGCTCATATGGAATAAAGTTAAAACATTATGATGGAATGATTCAAATTGTTCGAATTAGGAAATGATCAGATAGAAATCAACAAGTATATGTGATATAGATGTCGGTTACTAGATAGAGATTTATATTTAAATGTATGTGATTTAAATAGTAAGATTATGAATAATGTCGATTCATATTCGGAAGCTCAGAATTGATGGAAATGATCAAAGTTAAAAAAATCAAGTAGTTGACTTTTGACTTTTGAAAAGTCAAACTTTGACTGGTAATATATTCAAATGTGATTTGAATTTAAAAAAAAAATGAATACGGATTCATGTTTGGGAGGTCGAAATTATCAAAACGGAATAATGGTAAAAATTCAATGTTGACTTTCGGTTTGAAAATCATAGTTTGATTTTGACTAAAAGACCATTTTGCCATTTGACTTGTTAGATAATCCCATTAACTTTAGTGGGCTAGGTGTTGACATGTGATGTAGACATAAAGTCCACTAAGGTTGTAAAAAGCTTATAATAGGGCTTCGTAAAATGTTTTAAACACTTTTTGATTTTTTTTAGTTTATTGGGTTGTAGTTTTTATCCATTCTCACCAAACAAAAAAAAAAAAAAACCCAACTCTCAACCCTAAATTGCTACTCAAATTTCATTTCATCTCTGTATAATTAGTCAGGTCCCATAACTTCATTATGAGCTCGCAGGATAGCAGGTGAATTCTAGTGGTGGTCTGGTCGAGTATGTATGAAATTTTTTGAAAAATCAAAGCCACAAAGGTAAAATATCTTTAAATCCTATTTAATAATTAAATAGGTTTTTGCATGTTAACCGAGAACAATTAGCTAGAGTAAAAACCAATTGATTTCCACTGCACATGCCTAATATTTCCATCAATATACATATATACATCTACATAACACATATAGATGTACATCTATACATATTTTTGGTAATCTTATATGTATTGATTTTATGTGCAAATATTTGGTCTCAAAGACGACCAGAGTTCTACCAAATTAAACTTTTCAATGATATTTTATTGTTGGTTATTTATTCCCCTGTTTAACTTAAATAGTTAGAACAACTTTTATATGAACAAAAAGGAAAGTGGCAAGAGAACGCTTTAGAACTCGTTGTTGTCCATTGTTCACCGTTTTCTTATCTTTGCAAATCCTTCACCGATTAGTGCTCATATTTAATAGTGTTTGATTCCATCTCAAAACCAATTCGCAATTAGAGTAGTCTATCTATCCATTAAAAAAAAAAAAAATTGGCCTTTGATGTCAATAAAAAACTATATAGTGGTACAATGCCAGTCACTTGTTCAAAATGGAAAAAAAATGTTATTAAAGATGTTCAATGTGTGTCACCTTTTATGTTGGTTTTTGCTTGACATTAAAATGGTTTCAATGTCGATTTTCGCATGACATTAAACATGGTTAGTAAGACACCCTTCAATGTCAATCACCTGACCAAGATTAATTATGTTTGTCTAACATTAATAATAAGAGTTAATTAATATCCATCCATTTAATGTTATATATATATTACACATGTAGTTGACTAATAGTATAATGATATTTTTATAGCCCAATTCAACCTTCAACGAACACAACAATTAACTAATTCACTACGAAAAAAGTAATATAATTATCTATCCTTCTATAAACTATATTCAACTTACAAGGATGAACAAAATTGTTAACTATAATAAGTACAATACTCTAAAACCTAAAAAATACTTATGGACTCTAAAGCCTTCATGAAGCTGTACTGTCAGTTCCACCACACACAAAAGTGTATTGAAGAAGTGAGAAACATGCTATTCAATTAACCATGGGCTAATATTGGTTGATTTATGAACACCTTTGATGCTAAAAAAAATTGTATAACTAAATTGTTTTGTAGTATAATATAATTTATAGTAAGTTTAAAAGGAGATCAATAGTGTTTTACTTAACATCTGTATTTCTAAATTATTTTAAAAAAAGTTCAAGATCACAAATAATTTTCAGAAACATTAAATAAAATTTAGTATTTTTCTAAAGTTTAAAGTAAAATTAAGTTAGAACATAGTTAGTTGAGTGTATTCACTGCTATTAATAGTTTGGCTAGGATTCATTTGGTGGGTAATTTTTAATAAGATTTAGATTGATAGTATCCCTAGACTTTTAAGTTAGGTGTAAATTATGTCACTGGACTTTTAACAATTTTGTTTACTATTATAGCAAAAAATAAATAAAAATAAAAATGAGCTTGGTTTATGTTCTCTAGGATTATTGAAAAATGGATTCAATGCAGATGCTAAAGAATGAGATGATTTTATATTCAAACAAATATACAGAATTTTCTCAGAAGCCTATTTATTTAATAAGCATTTATGTAACTTTACAATGAATGACTGTGGGATCTTGTCACCCTTTATTGAAAATTTAATATCATCTAACTCGAAAAAACAATGAGCACAACCAAAACAAAGGAGAAAGAGCACACAGCTGAAAGCTGTTTGCTTATATTTTTATGGTAACTCATGAAAGACCTTCTCCAAGAAACTTATGAATCTTGTTGCATACAAATGAGGTTCCACGACCGATATCGAAACAGGGTCGAATCTGAAGGACTTGTACGCATGCTCTAGCTTCTTCATCACATTGTACTCCTGCAGTATATCTATAATGCCCATGTAAAGAACTACATCGTAAAACTCAAAAAGTTCTACTTCAGCAGACTCCGACCGAGCCTCTCGAAGTTTTTGACTAGCATGGGCAGGCATATTTACTCCCAACTGCACACGAAATCTGCATGCAAAGAATGTGAGAATAGTTTACTTTTACAAGTACTTCAAGGCAAGGATGATATTATCAAGTAGACGAGACGCATGTAAATGTTGAGATCATTAGGTTCCATATGCAGATTCTGAATCCTGGGTTGGTCCGTTACATGACCAATAACCAAAAGTAATGTTTGACTGGCAAAATATAATGTTTTGATTTTTTAAAAACAGAAAGCCAAAGAGAAAAATATTGTCAGACAAAAAATCATATAGAAATAGTGAAAACAGACCTCGCTGTACCAGGCAGTAATACATCAACTTCTCTGTCACCTAATGAGTATGCCTTCAATGGTCTTCCTCTGATGTGAGGACCTGGAGCAGTGGTTACGAAGCTAGGTTCATGTGTTACGAGTATTAGGCCCTTTGGAGGAATTGTTGGCTCGCTTTCTGAAGATTCACCTGCTGAAGGGGGTCATGAATAAAAGCGTATTGAATAATTAAAAGTATGTTGTAAAAAACAATTCCATATACAATCAAAACGAAGTCCACCCTCAACACTAGCAATAACAGAAGAAGAGAAAAAATTGAAACATCTTTCTCGAGAGGAAAGAAAACAAAAGGTAACTAAAAGGAAATGTTGAGTAATGAGCTTTTTCCTTTTCACCTTTAGTTTCAAAATTTTGAGTAATGAGCTTTTTCCTTTTCACCTTTAGTTTCAAAATTTCAAGTTATTAGGGAGATTTTTAAAAATAGCAAATAATGCTCAAACTATTTACAATCAATAACAAAATTTTATATACCCCTGCCCGTTTCAACTATACCATAGGTGAAATACCAAGAACACCCCAAGCCCATTAATCTCCAATTACTCCCAGCCTTATAAACTTCGTATTAATCTTCGCTTCTTCCAACCGGTCTTCATCAACAATTTTTCTTCTTCTTTTCAAATTTGCACACCAATTTGTTTTTATAATTTCTTTTTGTCACTAGTTGGGTTTCAACTTTTTTTTTTCTATTTTCAATTTTGATTCAACAACCCAGTTCACACGTTTTTTCTTTGTTTGAAATTTAGTTCTTTTCGAAATCCAGTTTTTTCACCTCCTGAATTTATTTTTCTTTTCTAAAAAGTTTTCTTAAACTTTTAAATAAACATGTTAATTAAAATGACAATAATAAACAATGGAAGGTCAAATGATAGACCAAATGATAGAACATTATCACTATCATAGACAATGATATCAGTGTCTATCAATAGAAAATAAATATCATCATTTTCTTCCTTAGGTTCTTTTTGCAGGCAACAAAAGTAATCTCCAACCCTATGTCACGATGATATACAAGAAAACATTGAGGGTAATTTAAATGAAGTAGAGTGATACAATTTCATCAATGATACAAGTGTATATAACTTTCTATTATTGATAGATAGTGATAGAAGTTTATCAATATTTTATCAATGATAGAAGTGTACAACTTTCTATCATTAATAGAAGTTGATAGACGCCTGATAGAAGTCTATCATTGACTATCAATAATAAAAATGTACAACTTTCTTTTAGTGATAGATTATAATAGAAGTCTATCACTATCTATCAATGATAGAAAGTTATAAACTTTTATAACTAAAGTGATATAAGTGATATAGACCAAGTGATTGAATGATAATCATAGAAATTGGTAGTTTTGTTGCTTGTTTCACCATAGTAATTAAAATGATAATCATAGACAATGGAAGATTAATTGATAGAACACTATCACCATCTATCTCACTATCTATCACAGATAGACAATGAATCTATCATTGATAGAGGTTGATAGAAGTATATCATTGGTAAAGGTTGATAGAAGTCTATCATTGATAGAGGTTGATAGAAGTTTATCCGTGTCTATAATGATAGAAACTGATAAAGCCTGTCAATGATAGAAACTAGTAAAGTCTATCACTAATAAAGACCGATAAAAGTCTTATCAGTAAGTAATATAGAAACTACTAAAACAGAAAAATAATAATTGAGGAAGTGTTCGACAACTATTCTAGTTCAATTAATCTATGAAGAACAAAGAAGATGAAGAGTATAGTGACCAACAGTGGCGGATCCAAAAATTTTATATAGGGGGCACGGGGCACTATATAATAAACACACTAAAAAATATTTTAAAAAAATATGACGACGTTTCATTGATGCTCCAATAACATTCACTACATTTGTAGCAATAAAGAAATATCGACAATTTCCACATGATTTTTTGTAATGCAAATACGTGAATTTAAAATTATCATAAAAAAAAAATTTGATATTTGAGGAAAAAAAATTATTGATATTTAGAATAAAAACTATTTCGTAAAAACAATTGTAGCATTCGAGATTTGAACTCACAACCAAAGGATTGTGCAAAGGGGCACAACCACTACAGCAGAAGTAGAAATTAGGCAAGAAGCTAAATTTAATATATATTGTAATCTAACACTTCAAAATTAATATTAAAATACAAAAACTGATAATGCAAGGGTGGGCACGTGCCCCCGTGGCTCCTTAATGAATCCACCCTTGGTGACCAACCATGAAAGAATTCTATCACTAATGAGAAAGGAAGATCTAACTGTCCAACAGAAGAAGAAACAAAGGAGGAAGATGAATGTAAGAGGAAGGAGATCAGTAAGAAGGTTAAAGATATGAGAATAAATAGAGTAAGATTGCATTATCTGGGTTGTTGGATTTCATTGTTGGGATTTGATCGGCTTGTGGCGGAAAGAGATGGATTATTTTCACAATAAATCAAATTGACTCTTATGATTTCACAAAAAATCTATTATTAATCCTTACCCCTCCTTCTTCCTCCTTCGATTTCACCTATTTTATCATTGTCTCTTATTAAACCACTAATTCATCCAAAAGCTTAAGCTTGTGGTTGAAAACAAATTTAAATTTATATCACCAACATTCCCCCTCACTTGTAGGCTTGAAATATTTGAAAGACCCAACAAGTGGAAATCAATTTTAATCGGGGAGGAAACGACAATGCAGGGATTTGAACACAGGACCTCTCTGGACCACCTGATCTGATACCATATTAAACCACCAATTCATCCAAAAGCTTAAGCTTGTGGTTGAAGACAAATTTAAATTTATATCACCAACATCTTTCACTCTCTCCATCTTTGATTCATATCATTTTCCCTTCTACTCCATTAATTTCCCTCTCAACTTTCACTTCAATTCAATCAGATTTGAATTTCTGATAAGTTCTTGGGATGAATTGCTTGGATGTTGAATGAGATGATTTGTATAATAAAATTAGGAAGATGTCATAGGAAATAGAAGTGTCAGATGTTATAGGAAATAGAAATGACACTGTCGGATGTGGTAGAGAATTTGATGTCGAAATTAAGAAGGGGTAAAAACTGGTGGAGTGTTTTAAAAGATTGATTCAAGCTCTTGGGAATACTAAGATGGAGCTGAGAAGAAGAAAGCAGAGAAAGAACAAGAAGGTCGGCGATGAGAAAGCGCAACGATGAATTGGCGATTGATCAAACGTGGAAAATTGAGGGTATATTCAGTATTATAAAAAAAATTAAACCTCCCGTGTTTTTCATTTATTTTTTTGCTATTATATGTAAACTGTTTGGAAAAGTTGCCATCTATGAAAATTTCGAAAGTTATTATTGTTTGATTTATTTTTCAGTTTTTGGTTTTTAAGTTTTTAATGGTAAGTTATTAAGTTTACCTTTGTTCCTATAAAAGGGACAAAGGGCTAGAGGGGAGATCTAAAAATACATATCACAATTAGAGGCAGATCTAAAAATTTTAAGGAGTGGAGCTTGAACATAGGGCTAGAGGACTGGAAGATAGTTTTACCACTGGACTAACTTCTGGTATTGGTATTATTTCGATTATAAGATCATAGAATTGAGGGTGATCCGAGCCCTCCTTGATCCATACTAAATCTGCCGGTGATCATAATTTTGTATACCGCATTATACCTTTTGTTACACATTTCGCATTCTGTGCATCAAACAATTTTCCCTACATCAATACGAAGATTTAATTTCACTCTCAATTTCCTTTTTCTTCTCTTTGTTTAAGAAACATTGAGATATTGATTTGTCTCAGCAACATTTTCTTTTCTATCAACTCCATTTTCTCAACAGTAGTATCAGGACTACTTTGATTTTTTCAACAGGAACAAAGACAGAAGATTCCCCGAACATATTATAATGGAAGACAAGAACCTCAAAGTGATATCTTTGCTTCAGTGCGACTAAGGAGAATTCTGATATAGCCATCTGTAGTTTATTTTATTTTTTGTTGGGGACAAATTTTGAGTTCATCAATTTGTGAATGAACCTTTTTTCTTTTTTCTTTTTCTTTCATTTTAGTAACCGAGCTTTCCTTGAACAATGAAAGAGAGTGCAAAGGCATGAAAAAATGGTGACAAAAGTGTAACTAAATAAATAGGTTCCAATCCAAGCGAATATGACCAAGCTAATGGTTACAATAATCCCAAAGAATAACGTCCATAAAGATGTGTTAAGCTTAGCTCCTTCCCAAATTTTCTCACATGATCCTTCAACCTCTCTAAAATCCTAATATTTCCTTCGAGCTAAGCCAAACACCCAACATATTAGCGAAACAAGCATGCCAAAAAACATTATATTGAAAGTAGAGACGAGGAGCAAACATAATTTTACGTAAAAACCCTAGTACAGGGAGAAAAACCACAGTGCTTATAATCTTATTATTTCTAATAATCATAAAGGTACAAAAGGGAAAAATTTATAGACAACACAAGCCTAATTATAAGAATAAAGATATTAGAAAAAAGTAAATCTTAACTACCCATGGGCTTTCATCATAACATAACCTCATTCTTTCTAACACTCCCTCACAAGTTGGGATGTAAACGTCATAAAGACCCAACTTGCTAACACACAAATCAAAATTTAGTATGAGGAGCCCATATGTGAGGATGTCAGCAATCTGTTGGATCAAGGGTATGTAAGGAATGCAGATGTTACCATCGTCAAGCTTCTCTTTGATAAAGTCTGTCAATCTCCACATGTTTAGTCCTGTCATGTTGGACTGGGTTAGTGGCAATGCTAATGGCTATCTTGTTATCACGAAATAGCTTCACAGACACCTCAAAGTCTTGATAGAGATCAAACAACACCTCTTGAAGCCAAATCTTCTCACAAATCCCCTAACTCATAGCCCTATATTTGGCTTCAGCACTGCTTCTAGCCACAACTCCTTGCTTCTTCTCCAAGCAACAAGATTGCCCCACACAAAAGTACATTATCCTGAGGTAGACTTTCTATCAACAATAGATCTAGCCCAGTCAGAATCAGTATAAGCTTCACACATCTTCTGTCAGTCTTCCTGAATCTCAAACCTTTACCAAGAGTTGCTTTTAAATACCTCATAATCCTGTTAAACCACCACCATGCTCATAAGGTGCTTGTATGAACTAACTAACAGTGCTCACAACATAGGAGATGTCAAGTCTAGTGTGAGATAAGTAAATAAGCTTTTCCACCGGGCACTGATATTCCTCTTTATCAACAGAAACTCTGTCACCTGAATTTTCGAGTTTGGCATTGAACTCAATGGGTGTATCGACAGAACGAAATCCTAGCATACTTGTCTCAGCTAATAAATCAAAGGTGTACTTTCTTTGGGACACATAGATATCTTCTCTAAATCTAGCAATCTTCATCTTAAGAAAGTACTTCAAATTCTCCAAGTCCTTGATTTCAAACTCAAACCCCATCTACTTCTTTAGCTGAACGATCTCATCAGTGTCATCCCCATATAGCACAATTTCATCGATACTGCAAAAATCTTTTCTCCAAGCCAAATGGGGATGGAGATATTTTATTGAAGAAAACTCACTTTGAGTGCAATTAGTTAAGAGCATACATAGAGAGCCAATTCAGTTGGAACATCAAAGGAAGTGTTTCTTGCAGCCTTCACAGTCCGTGGATTGGAATTTCAAGGAGCTAGAAACAAGTGTTTTTCTGGCCTTCTTCAAACTCGGCAGTGGCATGAGAATTGCCTATCGGCATGATCCTTGGGCTGATTTGACTCCACTCAAAGACTCTTTCCCAAGGCTGTTTAAACTCTCATCAAACCTCGTGATTTCTGGAATTCATTTACAGCATCTTGTTCTTTAAATCACATGATGCTATTTAAGGAGGAAGAAATTGATGATTTCCTAGCTCTCAATGGAATCATTTCAGAAAAACAAATCATAGCAAGCCCGGATAAAAGAGTTTGGAAGTTAGAGTCTAATGGAAAATTCTCGGTTAACATTTGTCCTTAGCTTCCCCAATCGGAAAGCATCTATATTCAGCTATTTGGAAGACCAAAAGTCCAAGAAGAGTTAAAATCACAATTTGCATAATGTTGAATGGGCTTTTGATAGGTCATGCAGTTAAAACTTCCATCTCACATTTTATCTCCAAATGTATGCTCCATGTGTTTGCATTTGTAGGATTCTAAAGATTTACAGCACATGATTTTTAAGTGCCCCTTTGTAAAAAAAATGTTGGCTTGACCTATTTGGATCCTTCAACATCAATTGGGTCTTTAATTTTGACTTTAAGAAGAATGCTTGGCAGCTCGTAATCAATCCCAATCTAAAAGAGAAGCCATATTGCTATGAATAAATGCTATAAAGGCCCTACTTTCAGAAATTTGGTCTGAGTGAAATCAAAGAAAATTCCAAAACAAAGCTTCCAATTGGATGATTTGTTTGGAGATCACAGAATCAATTCCTCCTCATGGTGCTCATTAGCAAAAGTGTTTGAAGCATATTCCATCCAAGAAATTAGAATATAATTGGCGTGCGTTCTTATATGATTAGATATTTTAAGTTTGTAGTACTCATTCTGTTTCGGTTGTTGTATTTTCAGACTCTAAGGTCATTATAATGTTTCATTTTGATATTTGCTTCTAGATGTATTGCTCGAACTGTATTCACTTTGGTTTGGTGTTTTCTTTTCGGTTTAAGTCAAAATGTGATATGAGTGCTAAGAAGGTGTCACGTAGTTGAGATGTCTGGGTGCACTTTCTGCTCAAAGGCATAGATATTGTCTTTTCATTGTACTCAACACTACTTTTTCTATTCATTCTCTTAATGAAAAGGCTTGTTTCCTTTTTCAAGCCTTCAACGTGGATGGACAATTTTGAATCTGCTCGCCTGAATGCATCCTCATGGTGTTTCTTATCCAGAGGTTTTTCAAGATTACTCTCTGGAGATTTTGCTGAAACTGTCCAGCCTTCGTAGCCCCTCCACTTTGAAGTCTTGGACAGCATGATTTTTTTTTTATAAGAAACAAGTGTATTCATATAACAAAAAAGAACAACCTAAGGGCAAGGGACAAGAGGGCCCTTCCCAGAAGAAACTAAGAAATGATAGGCTTCCAATTGTTGAAAATCATTGAAAGGCTATAATTACAAAAGTGTTTGGTGTAATTCGTGCTCCACCAAGAAGCTGTGTGTTGCAACACAGTCCAAAAAGAATCAAAAGAATTATAGCTATCTTAAAAAATTCTACTATTCCTTTCTTTCCAAATGCACCACAAAAGGGACCGAGTCGCACATTTCCATAAGATGTTTCCTTTTGGGCTATAACCTCTAATGTTGAGACCTACAATCATCCAGCTATCAACTTACTAGGAAGACAAAGCTCCAAGTCAAAAATCCTAAACAAAGTGTTCCAAGCTTTTTTAGTAAAGAGACAGTGTAGAAATAAATGGTCCAAAGTTTCCTCTTCTTTAAAGCAAAGACAACACATCGAGGGGCTAAGCATGGTGTTTTGAACTTTTTTTTGTAGCTTCTCATGAGTGTTAAGGCTTCTGTAAGCGAGCGACCATAAGAAAAACTTCACCTTTTTCGGAATTTTATTCTTCCAAATATGACGAATCAAAGGAACAGCAATGGAGGGGATCTCTTGGTTAAGTTGAGAAAGGTAGACTTCGTAGTAAAGTTTCCATTAACGTTAGGAGTCCATTTAAGACTATCATTCCCATCTGAGGGGGCCCAAGAATGAAGAATTTCTAAAAGTGAGGCCACATTGGCAATCTCGTTATCGAGCATATTTCTTCTAAGGCCCAAATTCCACGAATGAGTAGCACTACACCAACATTCAGCCACATAAACATCCTTATTCAACGACAAAGAGAATAAGATAGGGAATTTTTCTGCAAGTGGTTCTGCGGCACACCAATTGTCCTTCCAAAATCTGATTTTGGTTCCTTTTCCCAAAACAAAAGCTGAAAATTTGAAGATCTCCTTGTGCTTCAAAATACTGGCCCATAATCTGTAAGATTTTCCCCTGTTTGGATCTTTAGTAGACCACTCATTCTCCTCTAAACCGTAAATGGCCACAACTAAACGCCTCCATAAGGAGGCTTCTTCCTTACTAAACCTCCAAAACCATTTAGTGAGAAGAGCAATGTTCTTTTGCCTAAACGAGCCAATCCCAAGACCACCATAACAAATCGGGGGGGAAGTGCAATCCCATTTGACGAGGTGGGCAATTGGATTCGTAGACCCTCCTGTCCAAATAAACTTCCTGATCATCTTTTCCAGTTTATTGATAACACCGGTCGGAGCTTGAGCAAGGGAAAAAAAATAACAAGGGAGACTATTGAGAACTGATTGCACCAGAGTTAGTCTACCCCCTATAGAGAGGGACACAGTCCTCCACCTATCGATTTTATATCTGAAACGCTCTTCAAGGGTGTTCCACATCTCTTTTCTATTATGACCCCCTCCAATAGAAAAGCCCAAGTAGTTAAAGGGAAGACTATCAACCGAGCACCCCATAGAGTTACTATAAGGAGCTAAGTCACCACTATTAAGGTTAATACCGATCAAGGAAGTTTTAGATCTATTAAGGGATAGACCGGCTCCCAGAAGAAAGATATTAATCACCTTCCACCAAGTCTCCAAGTTTCCATCCTCCCAGGAAGAAAAAAGAAGAGTGTCATCTGCATACTGAAGGTGGGTTAAATCATCTGACAGGTTCTCAAAATGGAAGCCTTTTAAGCTCCTTTTCTCATTACAGTAGTGAATAAGGCAGCTAAGAGCATTTCCCACAATCGTAAAAAGAAAAGGGGCAAGAGGATCACCTTGACGAATGCCCCTTTTAGCAAGAATCTTTCCTCTAGGTCTGCCGTTGACAATGATGGAAAAATTAGTTGTCGACAAGCAATCCCATATCCACTTCCTTCATCTCTTACCAAAGCCTTTAAGTTTCATGGCCATATCAAGAAAAGACCAATCCACCATATCATAAGCTTTCTCCAGATCAAGCTTCAAAAGAACGCCTTTTCTGCCTCTTAAAGTCCACTCATCAACGGCCTCAGAAGCAATCAAAATAGCATCAAGAATTTGCCTTCCCTCCACAAAAGCCATTTGAGAGTCATTAATTATCGAAGGAAGAACTTTTTTTAAGTCTTGTTGCAAGCACTTTGGAGATAACTTCATACAAGGAGGTAACTAAGCTTATGGGTCTGAAGTCACTGACACGGGCCACCTCTTTTTCTTTTTGGGGATGAGGCAAATATAAATCTCATTACATCTTCCATTAATAATTCCGTTTTTTAAAAAATCTTGGAACACCCTTACTAGGTCGGACTTCAGAATGTTCCAAGATTTTTTATAAAACTCTCCAGTCATGCCATCAGAGCCAGAGGATTTGAGACAACCTATCTCAAAGATAGCTTCTCTAATTTCTTTTTCGGTAAAGGGGGCCTCAAGTAAGCTAGAATCCAGCATTAAACTTACAGTGAATAGAAACAGAGAACTGACCTTGGATTGAGTCAACCACAGTGACCGAGTCCTCTTTCCACAAAATAAGAATACCACCCGAAGAGCCATAAGCCTCTAAGGCTGCCCAACCAACAAACCGACTACTCCAAACTGACTTCACCAAATGTCGATCGACAATGCTAACTTTAGACTCTTGGAGAATAACCACATCTGGATTGAATTTCACAAGCAGCTCTTTCACAACCGCTTTTTTGGGGCGAGCATTAAGACCCCTTACATTCCAGGAGAGAATTAACATAGATCACCATTGGAGCCCGAAGGATTACTAACTTTTGCCGCTTGGGCTTCCCTTTCCCAACTACCTAGCAGTGCTTTTACTTCTCTAGTGAGCTTTTTGTTGCTGTTCGAGGAGGCCCCACCCTTCCTATATGGTTTCCCTTTTCTAGTCACAGCCCGAATGCATAAGTCATATTCGAGAAGAGCCGCTACCACTTCCTTGCTCAAAGAAAAAGGATTCTGTATAGAGGCTGCTGGTTCTAATTCTGTTACACTTTCAATTTCAATTATCTCTTCATTGGGTAGGGGAAGATCACTGGTTTCCTCTAAAGCTATTAACTGAAGACCCTCTTCCCTAACTCTTTCCGTGGTGCTTACCTCGTGGAAGAGTCTATGGACGTCGGAAGAAATATCAGAGAAGTGCTGCACGTCTTCGACTTCAAGTGGGGCAAATTTGTTTTCAGAGATGAGGCTGCCCAAACTGGAAATAATGGACAGCATGATTTTTGAAAAGCATTTTGCTTCCATCGGATCCTAGCATAAATGAGGACTGCTTTTCTAATGTATCTCTGATCTCATTTTGTGTTATGTTTTGTATAGGCCGACTACTTTATCTTGGCTTTGTATTGGCTACTATCAGCCTAGAGAAAGGATAAGCAAAAGACAAGATCATCCATAAAAAACTAAACAAAGGAGAAACAACAAAAAAACGGAAGCAGCAAAGAATTGAAATATTAGTAAAGAGCTTAATACAAAGAAAATATACCCACTTTGTCGAAAAGCGCCCACTTCAAACTTAAATTTTGTATTCAACATGCTTCAATTTGAAAGGAGGGAACACCAACAAGAGGCAATCAACTGCTTCAAAAATATCCAACCCAAATAATTCTTTACCTAGAGATCTTTGCCCTCCACTGATAATCATGATTACGAAGACAAGACATCCAAAAAGTTTAACTTTTAATCTAACAGCATCAATCAGAAGATTTACTTTCTTAAATCTAAGGAGAGTACTAGTTCTGAATTAAGTGATCAATAGACTTGAATCCCAATCTCTTTATCTACATCCTTCAAACCTCACAAAGAACCCGATTATTGGACCAAAAAGAGACTGAAATCAGACCTCAAACGAAAACTCATTTGCAATTTTTTTCTACTATCGACTTTAAATGAGTTGGGATTTCGCAATGCTTACGATGAAAGGGGATTCCAGAGGTTTGATTTCCATCATTCAGTTCTTCATTCCGAAACAAATCGTTGAGATCAATTTCTAATGGGTCCTTCAAAGAATGGTCCTCTAACTCATTTAACTTCCCCAAAGGATCGTCTTCAACACTACTCACACTGAAAGGAGAGTCAAAATCTGAATCACAATTCTTTTTAGATGGAGGGCCCAGAGCTTGGCAAGGGTAGCCTCTCAAAAATTTTACTTTTGAGGAAGGTAGTAAAAAAAACAGAAATTTTAAAATGTGGAAGGCTAGAACTCTAAGGGGCAGAGCCGGATGAAAGAGAAGGAGCTTGGGTCAGGGTACAATTAACCTCCAAAGAATTAGGGTTTTGATCTAAAATTGAATATGCCCTTAAGGAACTCATTTTTTAGTTCAGGATGTCCACCCTAATTGAAGATAAAGAGGCTTGGCCTTGAGTGACTTTAACCTTTAAAAGTTCAGAATTTTGAGGAATCTGGGCTGACATCCGTCTTTACAAGAGTCCTTTTTAAGAGATCCTTCAGCCTCCTAAAAAAATGCTTGGAAAACGTCTTAAAGGGAAGCGGGGGTTTCTTTGATTTTTTATGCTTTTTGGAAGTACCTCTTGGACCGGAACTGGTCAAAGCCACTTGAGATGAAGAAGGTAAATATGCATATGAAGAGGAAGAGCTTGAGGCTTTTTTAGAAAGAGCTTTGAAGGGAACTGACTTGGCCTTTGTAGAGGGGGCAAACGATGCTGAGAAAGCAGAAGAGAGAGATCTTCTAACAGTGGAACTTGGAGCGACAGAAATCTGACCCTTAACCGAATGGACTTAATCAAAGGAATTAGGCTGAAAGTTTATTGGGTTCTCGGTGGGCAATAAAGAGGGAGCAACCAAAAAACACCCTTCTTTAAAAGCACCCCTTCGACTTCCGCTTCATTGCTTCCTCCAAGGATTGTTGATTAAGAATCGTGACTTAGTGGGTTTTCCAGCTGTATGAGCATTAATTATGCCTTTTGGAGGGAAAGAATTAATGTTTGACTTCCCCAATGACTGATTGGCTTCCTTGGTAGTGTCATGCGAGCAACCGTTTTCTAAATTAATATTGGGTGCCTTCTGATTTCCTTCCTTTGCCTTATCACATTCTGTGTTATTTACATTGTGGTTAGTTGAAGGAGTTCGAGGCCCACAAAATCTACAACGCAGATGTCTTTGGCTAAAATCTCTCTTCTATAAATGTGCCTTTTCGTATACTGGCAACAGAAGGACGCCACTGGCCTGAGCAACCCCAGTTGTCTTCTTCTCTGGTGCCGAAGGTGGGTCGTGGATGAGGTTCAAGGCCTCGAAGTGGTTTCGTGAGAAAGAAGGGGCTGTTTTCGTGGCTTTGGATGCGTCGAGATTTGGAGGAAGAAGGAGATGTCAACTTCTTCATCCTCCATAACTTGCCTGACCCGTATTTGGTCAATAGGAGTTTTGAAGTTTATAACTGAACTTCATTTGGTAATACTTGGGGGATCCATAAGCTCAATATCGCCGAGGTTCATAAAAATATTTCCTCTATTAAAATCTGTAATTTCGATAATGGTGGCATGAAACCACATAAATTTTGTTTGACCTGAATTCAAGCCTCATTGTAATTAGTGAGATTAAGTGTTTCAATGGCAATGTCCCCCCAAAATAATCTCCTATAGCTTCAAAGGCTTTTCTGCGCCAGTAATCCATAGGCAGATTTCGAATTCTCAGCCAACCACCTAAACCTTTCATTACTGAAGATCTGCTACGCTTAAATTTTCTCCCACTTTTTGAACTTGAGATGAAAGGACCCCATCGCCTCCCATCTTTCTACTTCAATGATGAAATCCTCTATCAAGGCCCAATCAATGCTAATAAGAGAGTTTTCATCATACAAAGTCAATAATGATGCTTGTTCCAAAGTATGTTTCCAGAATTTTCCATATCTCCCTCCAGTCATCAAACGCAAAGAGCCTCGTGACAATCCATAGGTGATCGAAATTTTTCCTGATAACTTCCGACTTCTCTATCACCCATTGGCTCTGTTTTGCTAACTTAAATATATTTTCTAGAGTAATTGGTGATCTAACAAATTATTTCTAGCAAGTATCCTTTATCCTGAAAAAGTATTATTTTCAAAGTAGAAGAAACTTACCATCATCATGGAGTAAATTTTCAGGATGTTGAACTGTAGCAGGAGGTTCCAACAAAGCCTTTAGTTTCTCAGGAGCTCGAAAATGCACTCCTAGCAGTAGGCTATAATCAATTATGTGCAGAGACTCCAAAAACATGCAATCGAGAGAAATTTGTCTGGCATAGAAAAAAATGGAAAGAAGAATTCAACGCTAGTTTCGTACTTGTGGGCAACTGGGCATGTTGCATTGATATCCAACCCATAAACTGAATATTATGTCCATCTGGAGAGATGTAAACTAAATATAATAGTTGTCAAAGTTTTACTTCTGTCTCACAATCAACCTTGCAAGAATACAATATTGGTTTCGTGAAGTGCAGTAAAAATACCATTTATATAATTTTTTTTATCTATATGGTTAAATTTTCTCAACTGTCATCATAATATTAATTTTAAAAAAATTAGAGATTATTTAATACATCCAGTTACTTATATAGGTTATCTAGACTTCTTAAAGACAATATTCATCGACTGAATTGCTACCTACCGAGATTTACTTCTAAGAGAAGGAAATTACTTGAAAAGGGATTGTCGTAATAATTTATCCATATGGAATTCATATGACAAATCGAGATCCTTCAATGTTATACCATCTTTGGATTTATCTCCATGAGTATATCTCCCGAGAGTTGAGCCCTTTAGATCATAACGACGATGAATTCTTAATTCTGTGCAGAACATGTTTCCCATGACTACAAATCGTACCTGATAAGAAAAAGACAGAAAAGGATGGACTGATTAGAGCTGAAAACCAACATGCTTAGCAGAAAAGACAAGGCCATATAGCAGATGGTAAATACCTTACTCCTACCATGAATTGTTATACGATGGAGACCAAAAAATTTTGTTATGAGAGTATTTTCATGTGCTTTTACATGATCATAATATTTAGGAAGCATTTTGAGCAGAACCTGCAGAAAGGAAACAGACCATTAGTGAGGTTCTGGCATTTTCGTAATCTTATGTTTGCCCAAGAGAAAAAACTCCATTGCTTATGTTTCTCATTGTTCATAGTAGGGTCTAAAACTTGTTCATGACCTACTCGGATTCAACAACTCTATAGCCTTCTACAATGTAATCTTATCTCTATGTAAAGTCACTGATAGGAAAAAGAAAAGATCTCAGTGACCATGGAATGAATTGCTGTTGTTGTATACGTTAAAGATTTAAATTATATTTATTTCGTTTAATATTAAATTTTTTATTATTTTAAAATGGTTCGTAAAATTAATCAAAAAAGAAAATGTCTTTTAAAAAAAAAAAAAGTTTTAAAAAAAGAAACATCACTTTTCATTGATATAATGCAAATGGCAAAAACTCAAATTACAATATTACACGAAACAAAAATTAAACTTAACTGAAAAAATAAATACAATTCCAAACTGCGTAAGACAGAAATTTCTGCTAATAGATCGGAGCTAATCCAAGGATCAGTGGGCCTATTCTTCCTCAAGAAAGGAAAAGTTGAAAATGGAGTCTTCCAAGTATCTAAATTCAGAAACACGAATGATTGGGTAATGAGATGCATCATTTGGCCCTCTAAGGAGGTAGATCCTCCATTCATATCCTTTTGGGTGAAGAAAAGCAGGAATGGATAACATTCCTTGAGATGAATGATAGCTCTAAATTGAAACATGAGTATGCGACATGATTCTCATCTCAACTAACAGCAACATCGCGGATGTATGATGATCAGAAGCCAAAATGTATAGGGGAAAGATACGCGGACAAAGTGAGGTCGAAGAGACGTATCTAATCCTCCATAGCTAAATCGGAAAAACAGAGCAATGAGAATCAGAGCTTGAAATATGGAAGTTTTTAAGCAAGACTTCAATAATTTGTGGATTATCTCAAAGCTGTTTGCTTTTGATGACTGGAAAGAGGCTAAAAAGGTGCTGAAAGAATATTTTCAATCCAAAGCAATAGAGAATGCTTGGATAAACTCGAATATGGGACATTAAGGAACCATGTTTTTTAAACAGGAAACAAACTTTTCATTGACCTAATGAAAAGATAGTACAAAAGTTATAGCAGATCAGTAGGTACACCTGAACATCTCAACTAGGTTGACACCCCATAGCACACTCATCATACCCAAATATAAGCTTATATGTAAGTCATATAAGTCCAAGTACACAAGATTACATGAATATGGCTATCGGCCCATAAGAAAAAAACCAAACGAAAACCACCAGAGAACAACAAAACTCTCCTATCCAATCCTAAACACATACAAAATAAAGTAAAACAATAATTAACTGAAAAGAGTCACAAAAGAGCTCCAATTTAAACTGATATCCTGCACAAATAGTCTTCACACTCTTTGGCTAAGGAACTCCAGTGAGAGGCTGTAATTCTTGCTGATTCTACACGATCTTGCCAAGGAGTTGTGATATTGTGGAACATACGTGGATTTCGTTCAAACCACAAGTCTGTCAAAAGACCCTTTACTGCATTGAACCAGAGCAATTTGGCACCCGATTTCAAATGGGGTCCCATTAAAATTTGCAACACTTTATCATGGAAAACTTTTACGAACACCTAGCTCAAACTGAAAGCTTTCAGTAGCTGCTGCCAACATTTCACAACATAATAGCAATCGAACAATAAATGTTGCTGAGTTTCTCCTGCTTTCTTACAAAGAAGGCAAGTTGGGGAGAGGCACTTGTTTGGAAGTTTATGTTGAAGGACATCCAAACAGTTAAGTGCGCCAAAAATCATAATCTAAACCGTTATAATGACTCGACAAGGACTCTTAGTCCTCAAGATTGCCTTTTCCAAACCTTTATCAACTGGAGAATATGGTTTTAAGTGATTACTCAAAGATTTAACCAAAAAAGCTTCCCCAGATTCTAAAGACAACAAACGTTTATCAGGGGCAGCACTTTTCCATTTGAGATCAATCCAATAAGGTTCTGAAATGCACCCAAGTCATCATCTTTTACCTGTCTCCGAAGAAGAATTGACCAAGAGAGATGCGTGCAGTCCCAGTGATCAGCAGACCCTTGCGGTTTAAGGGCTATTTAAAACAATTAAGGGAATATTACACTCAGAGGCAATTCGTCCACCCTAGCATCCAACCAAAATCTGATTCTTCTTCCATTACCTAGCTTAAAAACAGCCAAAACATCAAATTTAACCCATGTTCTTGATATACTAATCCACGGACTTCGTAGGCATTGAAATTATTTCCCCAAAGAATGCCAGTCATACAAGTCATTACCTTTTAATTTGATTGGCAAAAATTTAACCTTTTAATTTGTGTTTCTGGAACTTAAACTCTTATACAGCAGGTCTCAAGTAAGTCAGGATTCAGTAGTTCTGTCCAGGAGTTGGAGAAAGATGCCTGTCTTCTGATAAAATGTTTGGGAAAAGGCTTGAGGAGTCTGGAACGATGTTTAGACAGCAACCGAGTGACAGGGGAAACAGAGGATCTATTTAGTTTTCTGGCTTGAAAAGCTATAATTGCTGTCTCGGTTTTACCCATTGAAGGACTCTTCAATTCCGCAGACATTTCCAAAAAAGCAAGTTGGTCAACGCTCACTTCATTAATTGCCATATTATCTATGCTGGGATAAAACGTCTCAGCCCTCTTCAATTAAATTATTCTTTATAGCTTCAAATGACTTCTCTTTCCTTCTTAAATGTGACTCCTCATTTTCTTTAACGTGTTCACACTACCTTCCATGATAATCGGATTGAATTTCACCACTACTTCCAGGGAGGACTTTCTTTCCGGTGCCAGCGAGACTTAATTCTGTCGAACCCCCAGTTTAACACTTTGAAAGGATTTTTTGTGATCGAAGGAGTTTTTTTTATTGACTTTAGATATTCCAAACTCTCCAAAATGAGAGAATCTTCAACAACACCTTCATCTCTCAAAACCTGGCTTAATCTCTGCAAGTCAAATGGGTATGAGAAATCCCCAAACAATAAACAACCCTTGGTTATCGGAGGAGGATCAATCATTTCAACATCACCAAAGTTTAAGAAAAAGTTCCATCGATTAAAATCTGTTATTTTTATTGTATGACAAGAATCCACATAGATTTCCTTTTACTTGAAACTTAGCTTCAAAAACATTTAGGAAGATAAGTATTTCAGCAGCAATACTCTACAAACCTTTGAATGCTCCCGTATTACTTCAAATGTCTGATTGCTCCAGTAATCTAGAAATAGATTTTTTATTTTATTCATCCTCCATATCCTTCAATAACCGATGGCCGACTATGTCTACTCTTACTCTATCTTTTAAACTTTAAATGAAAAGGACCCCGTTCTTGTCATTTCTCTGCCTTGCCAACGAACACTTCTAATGACCCTTCAGCCAATTTGATCAAAGCATTATCAGCAAACAATGGTGTGTAAAACCTATCCTCTTATTTCACATGAAAAGAAAAGAGTTTTCTTAAATAGAAGAAATACCCCACACAAACTAGGAAAATATAAAATAAGGAAAAAATAAACACACAAATATATGTTTCAATATAACGAAAATATTTTTTTTGAAAAGGATACGAGTCTCACTATTATTAATATTAAAAATAGAGAGACAAAGCTCAATGTACATGAGGGTTATACAAGAGCAATAGGAGGGGAGGATCAGCAGGCGCACCCAGGCATCTCAACTAGGTTGACACCCCCTTGGCGCCCTCATCACATCCAAAAAACGGAAAAAAAACCTAAATACCAGGTTTCTAAAAGCTCTACAAGAGCCAAACAAAGGCCATAAAACAAGGCCAAACAAGAGTTTAAAAGGCCACAATACAAGGCCAAACAAACTATCCAAAACAGAAACATAAGCAAGGCAGCAAGCCGAATACAAAACAAAATAATAGTCCTTGATTGAGCAAAAACTGATTGGAGCAAAAAGTTGATTCGGAAGGCAAGATACTCTAGAACTTTAGGGTGGGGAGGCTATAAAGGCTGGCCAATTTAGAACAATCTCCTGCGAAGAGTAATCCTGAAAATATTTAGTTAATGAACACCATGAAGATGCATTCAAAACAGCAGAGTCGTAGCATTCCAATCAAGTCGATGATTTATCATAGAATACTCTTGGGTTTCTTTCAAACCAAATTTCAGCTAAAAGTGCTTTTACTGCGTTTGCCCACAATAGTTCAGCTGTCTTCTTCTTCAAGTCTTTCGAGTAATGTTGAAATCCCCTCCCAAACACCAAGCTCCTGTACAGAGGTCTGAAAGAAAAGACAACTCCGGCTAAATTTGGTTTCTATCTCGGTAATGTGTGGGTCCATAGATGTTTGAGATCCAGCAGATTTTTCTATTGATTGTGCTGCATTTTATTGAAATAGAATATCCTCGTTTCAGTACTTCCAAAACCGACAGCTTAGATTCATCCCACATAATCAGCAATCCACCTGATCTGACATTAGCTTCAACTAGGTCCCAGCCAATTGCTTTCGAACTCCATAGTGCCTTTATAATACAACTGTCAATTTCTTCTCTTTTGGTCTCTTGAATCATTACTATATCTGGATTAACTTTCTTCAAAAGATTTTTAATAGCCAATTGTTTTGATTGACCTATGATTCCTCTAGTGTTCCATGATATAATCTTCAACCTGATTACCCCTACCTTACATCAATTCAATTTCACAGGCTGCTAAGAATGGGATCAACTCTTGAGGGGGAAGGAGTCTTTTTGTCTTGCACAAACTTTCTTTCTCTGGGGAGGAAAAAAGTTTAGTAATATCTGGGCCTAGAGAGTCATTATCTTCTAGTTTATCTGTCTCTGTTTGGATTTCTTCTTCCTCGACTGGTTCAATTTCTGCACTACTCACACTGATAACTTATTCAACTTCCATAATTTCATCTTCTGGGTTCTCTACTTTTTTGAAACAAGAGGTACCTTGCACATAATTGAGAAATGAACCAGAAAGCTTGGAGGAGGATTGAGAAAAATTATTAATATTTAAAGAAGAAGGCAGTACTGACCTGTTTCCTTCAGAATTTGGAATTTGTAACTTCACACAACTTTCTTCTAATAAGTCAGAGTTAGCCAAGCCCGTCCAAATGTTGCGAAAAAAAGTTCTCCCTTTGATAAAGGTCTTGAGGTTCTTAGATAATTTTCTGGATTGGTTTGGGATGGCTTTCATTACCGAGAAGGTTTTATTCTTGGAAGAAGCTGGTAATTTTGGTTGATTACAATACAGGAGATGGCTCGAAAAGGAAATTCCTTGGTGGAGAAAAGGACTCTGTTTCTTCCTCAAATCCGTCAGAATACTAGCAGCCATTGGTTTTCTGAGTAATAAATTTTGTGGGGCCTACCAAACAATAGGCTTACTGATATATTATATTGGAGAAAATCTGAATGTGAAGGACTAAAAGAGCCGTTTTTTGAGGTATTAATGGGCCACCTAACAGTCTTTTCTTTTTCTTTTTTCGAGATCTTAATTTCTCTCTCTTCTGGTGTAGTCTTCTCCTCCTCTAAGCATGTGGAGGAGCCAGCTTTATTCAGATTTGAATTTTGTCTCCTGAAACAGGTCTTTTCCAGTGAGCGTTCCTTGACTGAATTTTTTTCCGGCCGAAATGGATTTTTATCTTCACACCCCAGCTTCCTTAGTGCCTCGAAAGGATTCCTACAGATGGAAGCAGTATTCTGTTTGAGAAAATTCCAGGTCTCTGGAGGTCATCACCTTGGAGTTCTTCATCAATAATCACTTAATTCAGTCTATATAAATCAATAGGATTGGAAAAATCACTATGAGAAAGATTATGATGAACCGTTGCAGGGACTTCTAAGGGTTTAAAATCCCCAAAATTAAGGAAAAAATTCCCTCGAATCTCACTCTTTAGCTCTATAGTTGGTGGTAAAAATCCACAAAGATTATTTTGGACTTTATTCTTGCTTCTAAGCACTTGATCAAATTAAGTGTCTCTAATGCTGTACTTTCTAATCCGCCAAAGTAAACCCAATTGCTTCAAAAATATTTCTTCGCCATAAGTTTAGGGGAAGATTTTTAATTGACAACCATCCTCCTAACCTTCAATAAGAGTTGGTCTGCTGTGTTTGGCTTCATTCCATTTTTCAAATAAAAGATGAAATTTTCCATAATTGAACCATTTATCCTGTGCATAAATCATATCTTCAAACTTTCCTTGGGTACTTTGATGATGGCTTTGTCTGCAAATAAAGGGTTAAGACTGATTTTGACTTAATAGCTCTTCTAGATATAACGCAATGTCCTTCCAGTCATCAAAAATAAAAAGTCTGTTTAAAACCCATAGGTTATTGAAGTCTTCCTATAAAATATCTTCATTTTTCCTCACCCAAAAATGTTCCTCTGACTGCTTCACAGTAGGGTTTCTTAAGAGAAAGGGATGGATTTTTGGGTGAAAATTCCTTACTCTGTGTTTCTGGATTGAAAACAGGGTGTACATTTTCCTTTGAGAACTTCACTTTGTCTGCATAACTTGGTCCTGTCTTTGGGAGATTGAGAGCTTGTTGGCATGAATGTCCGACTTCTGAATGAAGAGTGGAGTGCCAGGACGTGTAATTATGAGTCAATAAAAAGGACTTGATCATATTGAGGAAGGATACCCAGCCTTGCCTGGTTTCTCCTGAGTAGATGTGGATGAAGGATTGAATTCCAGAGGAGTTTCGAGCAACACACCTTAGAAACCAACCGGATGGGGTTCGGAATTTGGATAATCTTGTTGTTCCGGTTTCATCACTCCCAGATTTGTTAAAAAATTTCCAGTCTGGTTCTTTTACAAGAACATCTAATGAATCAATGAGCCATTCTAATTGGGACTTGGATCATCTGAGGATTTTCTGGAAGTCTGCATCTTTAATATTTTTTTTTTGAAATGGAGACAAGCTTCTTTATTAATAAAGGAAAATGAGACTAATGCTCAAAGTACAAGAGAATTATACAAAGAGCAAAACAAGAAAAGACAAAAACATCCAAACAAACTGCCCAAAAAAGATCTTGACCAATACAAGGGAAAACGATCAAAACAAACAAACGCAAAGAACAGGCTAAAAAGGCGAAATCCAACAAAAAAAAATGAAGTTAAAATTGAACCAAAACGAAGAGATTTAAATACAAAGCATAACAAAATAACTCTCTCAAAAGGAAACCATTCAGATCTAGAGACTAACAAAAAGATGCATATGGTGATCTCAAAGCCATCTTGCCAAAGAAGTCCAAACCCAGAAGCGGAACAAAAAGTTTTACTTCCTTTACAACACACCATGTTGAATCTATAAAGACAGAGTTTGATGTTCCAATTGAAAACTCATCCCCCCATGCGAGTAGAAGTATTAAAATTATTCACCAAAATATTTCTCCCATAAGCCACTTTAATAGTAGATTCCAGCACTTTTTTCAACCATAACACGATTCATGAAGAACAAGATAAAATCAGAGTATAAGCTTGAGAAGTATTAGAAGAGCAACCATAGTTTCTGGCAGTGAAGACTTCCAAAGATGAGATGCACAAAACAATTAACATTTTCGCCTTCTGAACTAGTCTTCTTTCAAAAACCTCCAACCCCATTTAGCAAGGAGGGCCTTGTTTTTATTTTTTAAACCACCCAAACCTAGCCCCCCGTCTAATTGAGAAGGCTTGACCTTTTCCGGAATGGCAAAGATGAAGAGCGAGTAAGTAGGGAGGCTGGCCAAAACAAAGCTGCAAAGAATTTGTCTTCCACCTCTTGAAATATTGAATATTTTCCATCTATCCAGTTTTTTGTAAATTTTGTCTACAACTGGCTGCCAGCCTACGATGTCCTCCCAAAGGAAGACCCAGGTACAAAAATGGAAGTTTTTCCATTTTACAGCCCAATTTTCCAGCCATGCGAGAAAGGTCATCTTCCCCCAAATTTATTCCACTTAATGCTGATTTTTCCCAATTCACTTTCTTGCCCGAACACCATTCAAACAGATTAATGGTCTCCTTAAGCTTAATTAGCAAGCTTTCATCATATTTGCAAAACAAAATGGTATCTCATCGGCGTACTGAAGTAAGGGGATATGAATTCTGTCTTTTCCAACCAAAAAACCTTTAAAATGACCGTTCAAATGCAGCTTATTTATTAAACCTACTAACACTTCATTTACTAGAAGAAAGAGGAAAGGGGAAAGAGGTTCACCTTGACGAATTCCCCTTGAAGCCACTATCCTTCCTCTTGGTTTACCATTAATGAAAATGGAGAACTTGGTATTTTTGAGTATATGCATTACAATGACTTGCTTAAACCAGCATCACCTCACAGTCTTTAATAATTGGCAACAATTCCTTTGGAATTTCTACTGATTTGATTGGGGAGGAGCAAGGAAAATTACTAAAAACACCACCTTCCACTTCGAAAAGGGAAATTAGATCCACTGCTTCAATTTCAACATTTGCATTATCATCTTGAATGTGAGTTAAACTCGGAGAGTCTTCACTACTGACACTATAAGGGGAGATAATTTCAGTATTTGATAGCTTCTGCACCGACTCAACTGAATGACATGGAGTTCCTCGTACTAAAGTGACTTCAGTTTTAGGATCAGTGAAGCTTGTGTAATTAAAACGGTCAGAAGCGGGGCGGGGAGAGACAGACCTGATATTATCTGAAGTTGATTGTATTTTGGAGGTACATATTTCCAAGAAATCTGGATTTTCTTCTGATAAGGAGGCCTTACTTGGCAGATTCTTTTTAAAATCTTTTTCCAGATCTTTGAAGGAACATGCTGCAATAGCGTCAGACTTTAGTAAAGTTGTCCAAGCATTATCAAATGAAGTGTGCTTTCTAATAAATTGTTTCAACGGTACTTTTGAGGAAATTTTACTCTTCTTTCCTTTGCTAGAACAAAAATTATTTGGGGATCCTTCTATGGTGGAAGAAAAAGCAGCTCCAACGGAATCATTAATTTTGTTGGAGGGATAATTGAGAATTTGATATGAGCTAGCAAAAAGGGCCGAATTATTAGAGGCAGAAGAGATCTTTTCTTTTTCTGACTCTTCGTATTTTTGTTTTTTGAAAACAGAGGGGGGCCCAGGGGAGATGAAGAGGGAATTATTGTGGCAGTGGGCAGTTCAGGAGTTGGCTGCAGAGGTGGATTGGCCGAGGACTTAAATAAAGAGGGTGGAGGCTCTTTAATACTCAAGGAAGTAATTAGGGGGCCTTTTCCAATGTTTCTCTCACCTGGTGGGTCATTCGCAGCTGTAAAAAGAGGGTTTAATTTAAAATCAGTGGGCCCCATAGCTTTTTGGAGACAGCTGTGCTGCAAGAGATTGGAGGAAGACAAAAACTGTTCAGTAACTCGCTCATTTGAAAGAACAGCCAGCTGTTCACCGAATTCTGTCTTCTTCTCTGACAATGGTACCGGTGAACTGACCGGAAAGTGCGTCAAGAGGTTGAACGGATTCCTATCACTGGGGAGAACCGCGAACGCTGACTTTGGTACATTGATATCGGGAGGAAAGGAGGAAATGTCAAGACCTTCGTCAATCAGAACTTCCTTGACACGCAACCGGTCAATTGAGTTACTGAAATTCCTTTGCAATCTAGGGGCTGTATGTGAATTGATTGGATGTAAAAACTCAAAATCACCATAGTGTAAAAAGATGCTACCCCTCTTAAGATCAGAGATTTCAATTGTAGAGGGAACGAAACCACAAATGTTCTTTTTTACCAAAATTCGGGCTGCACTGCAATTCGTAAGGTTTAATGTTTCTGAGGCTATGTCAATTAGGCCTCCAAAATGGTCACCTATAGCTTCAAAGATACTTCTTTTCCAGAGATCTAAAGGAAGATTTTTTATTTTCATCCAGCCCCCAAAACCTTTAATCACAAGGGGCCTACTATGTCGAACTGAGTCCCATTTTTTAAAATTTGATGTGGAATTTACCCCGAGCCTGCCATTTCTTTTCCTTTCTTATGAGAACCTTGGATGGAACTTTGTCAAAACTAATGAGAGCATTATCGTCATAGAGGGGGTTTATAATGATTTTAGATTGACAAAGCATCTCCAACTGTTGGGAATCAATCTCCAATCATCGGAAGCAAACAGTTTTGTAATAATCCAAAAATTTTCATTTACCACTTCATGATTCTTGATAAACCACTGGTTGTGTTTAGGGAGAGAAGGCTGGACAGAAACTTGAAGAGTTCTAAACGGGGTGATGGGAGGACAAGGTACCTTGTTCCGGGGATTTTTTATTGGAGAGGTAGTGCAAGAAGAATTGACCATCTCTACAAAGGAAGGTCTATTCACCGGAAACCGAGGGGAAGATTGGGGAATTATCATAAAACCAACTGGTGTAGTTGACCTTATCTATAAATTTAATCAACATGTTACAGAAAGACCACCAACCTTGTAAATTTTCACCTGAACTAACTCTAATCATAGAATGTCCTCCTGAATATGGCCAGTAGTCACAACATAAAATCCTGCCAGAATTTGCTTGGAACTTAGAGACTTTTAGCCGGCCTCTATCAATGTCTGCGTGCTTTCTAAAGAAATGATCAGTTGGAAATTTGAGTAGTTCAACAATGGCTTCCTGGAGCCAACGGGTTTGGTTATTGGATAGGGAAAGGATTTTATGGGCTTCCACGACTTCAATGATGCAATAATTATTTTCCTTCCATATGCAGTAATGAAACTGATTGATCTTGCAGCTGAAAAGCTCCATTCTGAGAGAATTGGTGGTGGCCGAAGGGGCTGGCTGCCGGGGAGGAAAGAGGAGAGAGTAGAGAGGAGAGAGGAGAGAGGAGAGAGGAGAGAGGGGAGAGAACTTACCTTTTCATAATGGGTACATTCTAGTCATTCTGCATCTTCAATATTGAACCTCCCCTTTTCGAAACAGATACAGTAGAAAGAGTCGATTTTGCAACTTTTGACTTCCATTTCCGGAAAAGATGGATCTATGACTCCTCGGGTTTGGCGATGTCGGCGACGTGACCGTGAGAAGGTGTGACCGGAGGAGGTGTGGCCAGAGTGGAGGGAGAAGAGGATGGGTGAGAGGAGAGAGGAGAGAGAAGGTTAATCTTAGTTCTACTAACGAAAATATTAACAATCGAGGAAAGAATAAACAAAGGAAATAATCAACACCCCCCTCAAGTTGGTTTGAAGATATCATCCATAGCCAGCATGTCAATTAAGTTATTGAATTGCCACTTTCGAAGACCTTTAGTTAACACATTTGCGATTTGTTCGATTGTCGGAAGATAAGGGATGCATATTATTCCTTGAACAATCTTCTCCTTCATAAAGTGTTTATCAGCTTCAATATGCTTCATCCTATCATGAAGGACTGATTGTCGGCAATGGAATTGCTGTCTTGTTATCAAAATAAATGTGCATATGCATTGTCTGAGAGAATCTCAATTCTTCCAATACGGATAAAGATTCTTCAAATAGTCTTTTATCCATATGCCTTCACAAATACCATGGGCTAATGCCCTAAATTCTTCTTTTGTACTACTTCTTGCAACCATGCTCTGTTTTTTACTTCACCAAGTACCTAGATTTCCTTCAACAAAGGAGCAATAACCAGAAGCGGATCTTTTATCGGTTGTGCTACCTGCCCAATCAGCATCAGTGTACACTTCGACATTTAGGTGGTCATGCTTTTAAACAATATGCATTTTCTTGGAGTACCCTTCAAATATCTTAGGATTCTCTAAATAGCATCAAAGTGAGCTGGTCTAGGAGCAAACATGGACTGACTTACCGTACTAACTGCAAAAGCAACGTTAGGACGTGTGTGAGAGAGATATATAAGTCTCCCCACAAGTCTATGGTACTTTCTTTCTCTTGTTTCTCTTAGAAAGAAAGGGTTTTCTTAAATAGAAGAAATACCAAATACAAAATAAGGAAAATATAAATACACAAATTGTTAGATGATATATAATTCGATTCGTCTTCACCCACTAACTTAAATTTTTGGGTCAAATGGTGATTTAAGATGGTGTGAAAGCACTGTGGTCCAAGATGTCCTATGTTCAAGCCCCTGCAATGTTATTTTCTCTCCAATTAAAATTGATTTCCACTTGTGGTGTCCTCTTCATATATCGAGTCCATAAGTGAGCGGGAGTGTTAAGTGATAATATTAAATTCGCCTTCACCCATCAGCTTTGCGTTGCACAGTGAACACCCATAAATACCCCACTATTTTCTTATATTTTAGAAGCTCGGCAACTTCCCACATGTCATTTTCTTTTAGAACATTCATCTTTTCCATAACTGCTAAGTTCCAATACGGATCATTCAAGGCTTCCTGTATATTCCTTGGCACAAATAGATTTGTTATCCTAGAGGTGATATTGCATAAAAGGAGGGTATTTCGTACACAGACGAATACCTTTCGTGTGAGCTATCAGAATGTCAAGATCATACAGGGGATTTTGAGAAGATGAGGACATGAGAATAGAAGGATGATTACTTTAATTTTTAGCATCATTTGTCAGAGCATCTAATGGGGTTCATGGCACGTTGCCTCTTAGATCTTCATATTTTGATTGAATGCCCTCCTAGTATAAACCTGAAGTTCAAGATGTTGATCAATGAGATCTCTTCAAAGTGTTTGTCCCCCTAAAGTTGCATTTCGACGCTACTAGTTTTAGGATGGATGATAGGGGGAGAGAACATGTATCCTAAACATCACCTTCCAAGTTGGATAGCTCCCCTAAAGAAATTTTTTTTCAAAAAATGATGTTTTCCATAAACACCATATCCATACTTTCAATGTACTTTTTAGTGAGGGATCAAAACATTTGAATCCCTTTTTATCGAAGGCATACCCGAGGGAAATACATTTTAGAGCTCTAGACTCAAGTTTAGAGCAAGGAAAACTAGAAATATGAACATGAGCAATCTACCCGAAGACTTTAATCTGTAAATCAGACCACAAACGAACATTGGAAAAAAAAAATCCTTCAATTGATTTAACGGTGTTTTAAAATCCAAGATTTTAGAAGGCATTTGATTTATAAGGCAGGCGACCGTGAGAACTCCATCTACCCACAAATACTGAGTAACATTTATCTACCAACAAATACTGAGTAACATTTCAGCATTAAAGTTAAGAAAATAAGAAAGTAACACCAAAATTTTTCATTAAATATAACCATGTTAGAATAGTCATTGACAAATGTGACAAAATACAGAAACCCTCCTTTGAACATAATAGGAAACAAACCCCAAACATCAGAATTAACTAATTCAAATGGAGCACTAGCTCGTTTATTGACTTGAGGAAACAAACTCAAATGGTGAAATTCAGCAAATTGACATGACTCACAATCTAAGGAAAACAAATGTTGAAATTAGGGACACAGACTCTTCAACACAAAGATAGACGGATGACCCAACCGAAAATGCGACATGCTAGAGCATGTGATGGCTGCTAGGTATTTACGGTTAAAAAATGTAAAGATCTAAATTTTCACGCCCTTTACCAATAGTCTACCTCATCCTAAGATCCTGAAATAAGCAATAAACAAGAAAAAAGGAGATAACAATGAAGATCACAAGTGAGCTTACGGACCGAAATCAAATTAAACGAAAATTGTGAAAGATTTAAAACTGACGACAAAGAAATTGATTTAGTAAGATGTGTAATCTAGAATTCAGAGAAGAATATTTCTTATTATGTTGAGTCAAAGGAATGTTACATATTTATATAGAGAATAAACTAAACCCTAGAGACTATGTACAATTACAATAAAGGACATATGATATAAATATAAATATATATATATATCATAACACTCCCCCTCAAGCTGGAGCAAACATGTCAATCATGCCCAGCTTGTTGCACATATAGCTTATCCTTGCTCCATTTAAAGCTTTAGTTAGAATATCTCCCAATTGTTCTTCGGTTTTCACATATCCTGTGGACACCAACCCATCTTGGATTTTCTCACGAATGAAGTGACAATCCACCTCAATATGTTTAGTTCGTTCATCAAATACTGGATTAGATGCAATATGAAGTGCAGCTTGATTATCACACCATAATTTAGCTGGCACGGTAATACTGAAGCCTATCTCAGATAATAGTTGGTGAATCCATACTATTTCACACACAGATTGTGCCATAGCTTTACAGCACTCGAACGAGAAACAACATTTTGTTTCTTACTCTTCCATGATACTAAGTTGCCACCTACAAAGACACAATATCCAGAAGTTGATCTCCTATCCTCACGAGACCCCGCCCAATCAGCATCAGAAAAACATTCAACTCTCGTATGTCCATGATCTTTGTATAAGATCCCACGCCCAGGAGCAGCTTTTAGATAACACAAAATCTGCTCTACTGCAGCCCAATGATCCACTGTAGGGGAAGACATGAATTGACTTACAACACTTACAGAATAAGCAATGTTTGGTCGAGTCACTGTAAAGTAGTTCAACTTCCCAACTAATCTCCTATATGTCTCAGGATCTTTACATAATTCTCCTTCTTTAACAAGTTGCTGATTTGGCATCATCGGAGTGCCACTTGGTTTGGCTCCTAATTTTCCTGTCTCAGACCATAAATCAAGTACATATTTTCGTTGAGACAAATAAATACCTTTCTTCCTTCTCATCACTTCAATGCCCAAAAAATATTTCAATTGGCCCAAATCTTTCGTATAAAACTGACCCTGAAGAAAAGTTTTGAGAGACGAAATATCCAATGCATCATTTCTAGTAATAACAGTATCATCAACATATACAACTAATAGAACTATACCCTTATCAGATCGGCGATAGAAAACCGAATGATCAGATGTACTCTTCTTCATACCAAAGCATACAAGAGCTTGACTAAACTTACCAAACCACGCACGAGGACTCTTTTTTAAACCATACAGAGATTTTCGAAGGCGACATACTTTATCACTCTCCCCCTGAGCAACAAACCCAGGTGGTTGTTCCATATAAACTTCCTCTTGAAGATCACCGTGAAGAAAAAGCATTCTTAATGTCAAGTTGATGCAAAGGCCATTTATGGGTAGCAGCCATGAAAAGAAATAGGCGAATGGAAGTTAATTTGGCAACTGGAGAGAATGTATCCGAATAATCAGTTCCATAAATTTGAGCATAACCTTTGGCAACAAGGCGAGCCTTCAATCGAGCCACTGTTCCATCAGGATTCATCTTGACAGCAAACACCCATTTACAACCAATGGCCTTCTTTCCTGCAGGACGAGATACCAAATCCCAAGTACCATTATCATCTAAAGCAGTCATCTTCTCAATCATTGCGTTTTGTCAGCCAGGATGAGATAAAGTTTCATGAACAGAGTTAGGAATAGATGTGGACTCAAGAGACGTAATAAAAGCATATGTGGAGAGAGATAACTGGTGATAGGAAATAAAGGAAGAAACGGGGTAAGTACACTTGCGTTTACCTTTGCCAAGAGCAATGGGAAGATCATCACTTGGCCCCGGATCACATGATGAAGGAAGCATTGATGGAGGACATGAGTCTGAAGGTTGTGGTGGAGGTTGTCGGAAGTAGACTTGAGAAATCAACGGGCGGGAAGGAGGCACATCAATAGACAAGGATGGTGTGGGAGAGGTAACCTCATATATAAAAAAATTGTCACCCTCCCCCTGACACGAACTCCATGGTGATGAAGTAAAGGGTGTATCCTCAAAAAATGCAACATCAGACGAAACCAGATACCTTTTAAGGGTAGGACAATAACAACGATAACCCTTTTGAACACGTGAATAACCCAAGAAGATACACTTCAAGGATTTGGGATCTAACTTAGTATGATGAGGACGAACGTCGCGAACAAAACAGACACAACCAAATATCTTAGGAGCAATAGGAAACAAATTCTTGGTAGAAAAAAAAACACGGTAGGGAATCTCACCATTAAGAACAGAGGAAGGCATTCTATTAATCAAAAAACAAGTTGTAGAGACAACATCCGCCCAAGAGGTTTTTGGAACATGCATTTGAAACGATAAAGCACGGGCAGTTTTAAGTAAATGCCTATTTTTTCGTTCTGCAACACCATTTTGAGATGGAGTGTCAGCACAGGAAGACTGATGAATAATGTCATGTTCACACAAGTAAGAGCCAAGAGAATGAGAAAACATTCACCCGCATTATCAGTACGCAAAGTTTTGATAGAGACATTAAACTGATTTTTTATTTCAGTATGAAAGACACAGAAGTGAGATAATAACTCAGAACGATTTTTCATTAAATATAACCAAGTTAGACGAGAATGATCGTCAACAAAAGTAACAAAATAACGAAATCCTGTTTGAGATACAATTGGACCTGGACCCCAAATATCATAATGAACTAACTCAAATGGAGCAATTGCTCGTTTATCGATTCGAGGACTCGAACTAAGACGATGAAATTTAGCAAATTGACACGAATCACAAATTAAAGAGGACAAAGACCTAAATTCTGGATAAAATTTCTTCAACACGAACAAAGATGGATGACCTAAACGACAATGGACTTCAAAAGGAGAGGGAACGACAGGACACGCCATAGCTTGCGATACTTGATGATCAAAGAGATAAAGGCCTCCCGACTCATATCCTCTACCAATAATCTTCTTCGTCACACGATCCTGAAACAAGCAATAACCAGAAAAGAACATGACAAAACATTTAGGTCATGAGTAAGTTGACTAGTAGAAATTAAATTAAATGATAAGTTAGACAAATGTAACACAGAAGAGAGAGAAAATGATGGGGTAAGGTGAATAGTGTCAGAGCCAAGAACAGAAGATGTGGAGCCATCGGCCAATGTAACAGATGGAAAAGGGGCAGGGGACAACGGTCTAGAAAATATATGAGAATTACCTGTCATATGAGCTGTGGCACCAGAGACTATGACCCATTTGGTAGATGATGTAAGAAGACACTTTGTATTACCTGGGGCAACAGTGGATGCAACCGGAGTAGAGGAAGATGACGTTTGTAATGAATCTTGGTAATTCTGAAACTTAGCAAACTCATCTGCAGAAATAGTAACGGACGCCTCTGGTATATCACATGTGGAGGCTATCTGAGCATGTTGAGATCGTTGACTATTCTTATATAATAATTTCCGACAATCACGTTTCATATGGCCTGGCTTACGACAATAGTTACAATCTTTACAGAATCTGGTTTTCGATGATCAGTACTATTCCTCTGAGGTGCCCGAGGGTTATTGTTCTTGCTAAAGAGAGCATTACAGGGTTGAGGAATAGACACACCCGTCAGAGAGCTTTCAATGCGAAGGACGCGAGTGAAGGCATCATCTAATGATGGAATCTTAGAGTCAGAGAGAATCTGTCTTTGCCATTCCAAATTCAGGTAAGAGTCCATTCAAAAAAATCATGACAGCCATCTTCTCTCGTTAAGCTTGTTGAACTTTAACATCAGGACTAAAAGGTAACAACAAGCCAAGCTCGGCAGTGATCTTCTTAAGCCGCATAAAGTAGCTGGTGACAGACTCAGCTTTCTGTTCCGCACGAAAAAATTGCATACAAACTTCAAACATTCTATGCACTTGCTCTTTACCTGAATATAGAAATTCTAAAAATTACAGAAGTTCTTTAACCGACTCACAGTGATCAACCAATCCAATTATCTCACTCTCAATTGAGTTTTTGATCTGAAGATATAAACGGGCATCATCACGAAGCCAATCCTTCTTCTGCTTTGCATCTTCTGGGGGATCTTCGGTCATATGATCATCCATATCAGTACTTCTCAAATAAAATAAAATTGTCCGACGCCAATCGTAATAATTAGATCCATTTAACTTATGTTCTGTGATCTTAGAGGCTAAGGGAATAACGTTGGAGACTACCAAATTTTTTATGTCGGCCATATTGAAGTCACACTGATTGTAGTCCACACAAACAAAGAGAAAATCAATCCAAACAGCTGCAAAATTGGAAAAAGACCCAAAACTAATAGCGTAACCTTCCGTTTTCGTCGAACCCAAATGCTATTTGATAGACCTAATGGTACAGACTGACCGGAAACAATGGTTCGAGACAAGCCCAGAAGACGGAGGACAAAACGGACGTCTCACGAGCGTGGGTGAAGACCAAGGAGATTCCGACGGCGCGTGAAGGTCACGCGCGGTGTTTTCCGGCGATCGGCGAAAACAGACTTCGGCGAACGGAGGTAGGGGTTATGGTATGGGCGGTGTCGACAAACGGTCAGCGGAAGGTAACCTAAACTTAAACCTAATGGATGAGGAAGGTAATGGCCATTCGAAACCCTAATGGCTCTGATACCATGTAATCTAAAATTTAGAGAAGTATATTTCTTATTATGTTGAGTTAAAGGAATGTTACATATTTATATAGAGAATAAACTAAACCCTAGAGATTATGTACAATTACAATAAAGGACATATGATATAAATATAAATATATATATATTATAACAAGATGGACGGTTCCCAATCCTATAATAGGAGTGGAGGTTCAATCTGTCATTGTGACATTAGGCAAAGAGGAAGACATACATAGGTAAGAGAATAATCTGGGGTTATTTGTCATATGGTCTGTAGCGCCAGAGTCAATGACCCATTCCCAAGTGGAGGAAATAAGACATTTAGAGATGTTACCTGTCTCTGCGATGGCAGTAATGGGGTAAAAGATGATGCTTTCAATGACTCCCGGTACTTACGAAACTTAGCAAACTCCTTTGAAGAAATTTTCATTGACTTGTCAGGATCATCAGAAGTAGAAGCATCATTTGCAGATGGCACCCTTTGACCCCTATTCAACAATTTTCTGCACTCGCGTTTGGTATGGCCAGGCTTATGACAGTAATAGCAAACATCATCTCCTGAATTTGTTCGTTGATGATTAGGATAACCTTTGGAGCTATTTGATCCAACCCTTTTATTATCTCTATAGTCATTTGTGTGCCCAATCAAACCACTGCTAGAATCAGATGACATAACTACTTGTGGCTTCTCTGTACGAAGTATTTGAGTATAGGCTTCTTTCAATGATGAGATTTTTTAGCTTGACAAAACTTGATCTTTGACCATCTCATATTTAGGTGCAAGACCAACTAAGAAACTCATAATGAACTACTCATGTTGAGCCATGAGAACTTTTGGATAAGTGCAAATTGGCATCAATGCATTGAATTTTCACATGTATTGTTTACCTCCATAAAGTCACTTGTGGGGAACTTTTCTACTTGATCAGGTTGATTTAGGGTCTTACAAACATCAAACACTCTTAATATTTTCTTTCCTAAAATAAAGAAAATCCAGATATTCCAGTAGTTCTTTAACTGATTCACAGTGATTTACTAGCTAAACGATTTCATGGTCAATAAAATTCTTGATTTGTAGAAAGAAGCATTCTTGAATCATCTCGTCACCAAATCTTTTTGATAGCATTAGTTGGTGGCTCTTCCTTGATGTGTTCATCCATGTCAATGCTCCTAGTACAGCAACAAACATTCAATCTCCATGAATAGTAGTTTGATCCATTCAACTTTGACATCATAGGAATCATCTGCAACATGACTACTAATTTCTTATCAACCATTACCTCAAAAAAACGGACGGTAATAGAGATCAAAATCTAAAGGAGAGATGTGTCGAAGCAAACCCTAATTTACCAAGAAAATGACTCTTTTTCCTTGAATGAACCACAAACAGTGAGTATATAGCCCAAACAAACACAACACCAAAGAGAGGAAATACCTCTTATGAAACCCCCACAAAAAAACAACCATAAAAGGGCGCCGCACACGCCAGCGCGTGGATCTTGCGGTGGAGGAAGAGGTGACGTGTGAGGTTCACACGCTGATCGGATGGCTTCGTAAATTTGGGATTGGTAGATCGACAGCTAGGCTCCTTTTTGAATTTATCAGTGCCGAAAAAGAACGAACTTCTGAGGGTGTGGGCGGCTGACAGCTGACTGACAACAAACAAACCTTACAGCGACGGTGGGCAAAACTATAAACCAACCCCTCCACAAAACCCTAGATGTAACAAGGGTTCTAAATTCTCAAACTCTAATTTTTTTCCAACACTTTGATACCATGTAAAACACTTAGGTTTGAGAGAAAATCAGAATACCTTATTGCATTCACTAAAGAAAGATATATACAAGATATAACGGTGAGCAAAAAAGGAATGTGCAAGAAAAACCAAAAAAAGGAAAAGATAACAAAGATAATCACAATAATAGAATTATAACACAAGGTTAACTCCTGCTCTACTCTCTTGTGGTGGAGGTAATTGTAATTAACTGACCAAATGAACACATTCTTTGAAGAGTGGTTTCATCTTCTTCAACACTTCTGTTATTGATTTCATTGATTAATAGTTCCTCATCATATGGTTCGAATTGAATAACCTGCATGTTAGTCCCATCGATTTTTCTTCTTTCAATGCAAGCTCCTCTTCGATCTTTGTACCTTTCTTATTCAACTCGTATTCAATTTATTTTTTCTTTTCTTCTACTTCATTCATTTTTTGCAAAGTTTCACAACCCATTTGGATGAGTTCTTGATCTATTTTAGTGACAAAATGTGATTTTTTATGGTTTCTTGATAAATCTTGAAGATTATAACTATGTCTTTCTTGATTTTTTTTTCCAAAATAATATGAATTAACTCACTCTCTTTCGAAAGTTCTCTTGATAGATGTTTTTATTTGAATACTTTTGTTTTCTTGAAAATGCCTCAACTTTCATATTTGTGTTGGAATGATTGATGGGTATTCTTTGATGTTAGTGATAATAATTTCTTTTACTCCAAATCATTTTCTAAATCATCCAACTCCCAATTATTACATCGATTTCTTGAGAAACCGGTTTGATTGGACCGTCGGGCTCGTTGTTGATAATGTCGCCTTGTTATACCATTCCAAACTACATCTAGAATCATTATAATCAAATTTCAAATGTGGAAATAATGGGTTCTTTGAGAAAATCAAGCACGGACGAAATTATTATGTTGGAAATCTTCCAAATCACTAGAATCAAAATTCCAACACTACTTTTGGAGGAAATTTGACTTTCTTTCCTATACCAATCGTTATATTTTTTCTTCACCGTCTTCCCTGATCGATAATAGTCCATTCTTACAAAATCTTGATAAATCCTTGTTAGATGTGTTGTTCGACAACAAGCACAACTCACAAATCCCTCTTTCGACGTCAAGAAGAGTTTCCCAATCTTCCACTGGAGGCAGTCAACGTTGGCCCATACGGCTGCTCTGATACCAAATTGATGTATACCAAGTGAGAGAATTGACTCTATTTGTAATTTTAAAAAAAAACTAATCTTAATCCTAACTAATAAAAGAATTGACTCTATAGGATTACCGAAGTCTATGTCGAATCGTTAATCTAATTTGGAAAATGGATTTTGATCACGAATTGTGTTTGGGAAGATCCTAGAGTTTTTTTTACCGAGCAAGCTTCACCGCATAAGACCTCGATGGAGTCATCATCTCTTAGCCTTCTCGTGGTGTTCCTTCTCCAAGGATCTCAAGTTTGTCTTAGTGCGAGTTGATGGATGTCTGCTATAGTCTTTTATTTGTATTTGTATTTCTTTGTACTTCTTTTGGTTTTGTTTTGCCTTTGGACATTACTCCTTTATTTTGGTCTTTAGCTTGTTTGGATATGATGAAGGTGCTATGGGGGTGTCAACCTAGTTGAGATGCTCAGGTGCACCTCCTGACCATGGTTACATAAGCTCATTGTATAATTCTCTTGTACTATGAGCTTTTCTCTCGTTATTATTATATTAATAAAGAGACCGTCTCCGTTTCAAAAAAATAAAAGAAACTAATTCTAATCCTAATTTATAAAAGAAATTAATCATAATCCTAATTAATAACTAATCTTGAATCCTAATAAAACAAAAAAACTAATCATCATCTCATTAAATTAAGGATTTACCATAATACCCTATTCCTACATCATCATTAATTTTGTTGTAATGTTCTAAGTTCATTTGTGTAGTTTGGTATTTCAATCTATCTTGAGCATTAACCTCTTCTCATTATTTTAACTATTATTTAACGAAAGTTTGAGTATTCTTTTTTCTCAAAAAAGGAAAATAAAAATCATAATTGACATTTTTAAGAAACTGCACTGAGGATAGGAAATAGGGTATGGGAATACACTAACTAATAAAGTCAAGCCAGGGGATCTTTAGTTTAATGCCTTCAAACCTTCAACTCAAATTTCTTCAGAGTCTTGATCACAAATCGATCATCTTGAGAAAGGTAAAAGATACTTCCACTTTTCCCAGGCGATGAGAGTTCTCTTAGGCCATCATCACCACATATGGACATCATATACTCCGCTGCATCTAGTTTGAACATCTCTCTCAAATTCCTAACATTATGAAAAGCAAAAAAAAAATAATAAAATCATAACAAATAAAGGTTTTAAGTTATCAGCATCATTCGAATCAAGAAGAACGTGACCGTACATTATGGAGTGCCAATGAGAATGATAATATAACAATACAAAAGAAATTTGGGAAAATGAAAGATATACAACAACAAAAAATCACAGCAATTTACTGATCAAAAATAAAAATAAATAAACAAAAATAGAGAGAGATCAAGATATACCCTAAGACACAGGCCCAACTGAATGTGGACAGCCATGACATCTAACTAAATACCCTAAGAAAATTGAATGACCCTAAATTTCCTGTCCTCTCTTTATCTCTCCTACTAATCTTTTGACCGATGCATGGTTGAATTTCTCTGCTATACTCTCCATACTAAGGAACCTGCAAATCAAGGTTAGTGAGGGGTTGACCCTGAAGCTGGACAAAGTAAAAAGGCCATTCTACCAAGGAGAATCGATGAGGTTGCAGTCTCTCATAAAGGAGCTAAAGATCCATGATGCAGGTAGAAGAATCCCCGGTAGATTTCTCATAGCTCCAACGAGTGACAATAAAGTCGTCTCCAACAATCCATGTGTCAAGACAAAGGGCCAAGAGATCATTCCTGCCAGAATTTTGGTTTTTCTTTTTCTTTTTTTTGGAAAGGAGCAGTCTCTTTTATTAATAGATTAATAATGCGACAAAAGCTCATAGTACAAGAGGATTATACCATCCCAAGACATGTTAAAGATGGAGAACAATTTTTCCCAACAGTTGGCCGCATATGAGCAAAGAAAAAAAGAGATGAGATGGTTTTTCTTCATGCTGGAAATGAAACAGACAGATAGAGGGAGAAAGACAGCTATTTGGAAATTTTCTCTACAAAACTGTAGACACATTAAATTGACCAACCAACACCAAAACCAGAATATTCACCCTTCTTGGGCTTTTATGTTAATCTTCCATAGAGCCGTGTACAGCACATTATCTAAAGGAGAAGAGGGAGAAAGATGAGTAGTTACAGATTAAACCAAGAATAATCCGTTTCTCTCTAGAGACCAAATTCTTTTTTCAAATATCTCAAATACCCTTCTGGCTGAAATTAAACCAATCATCTCCTGAAATTCAGCAATCTCTTCTTTCTTTAGTAGTCAACGAAAATTAGTAGACCGAGAGTTCAACTTTAGGTCCCAATGTTCAGCAATAGGTCCTTTCGGAAGTGATGCAATTCTGAAGAGTTTTGAAAACCAGTTGTTAAAAAAAGTGTCACCCTCCCACGTGTCTAACCAAAATGAGATCCAACTACCATTCCCAAGTTTGAATTTAGCCAAAGCTCCCACTTTCAACCAAGGGCGGAAAATACTAACCCATGGACTTCTCAAGCTCTTACCATCCTTAGCAGCCGTATGCCAATTAAACATATCCTGTCCAAGAAATCATCGTCTTAAAATAGTCTTCTTCAAGAGCAACTTTAATTTTCACCCACTAATAATGTGCCGTTACTAAAAAACAATTCTTAAAGATTTAAATCCAAAGTCTCATTGTCCTTCCACCAAAAAAAAAATTTGCCCAAACGGATTCAGAGGCAGGGGATTGGAATTTGGTGCTTGGATAGGAGCAGCAGTGAACTTACCCTTTTATTGAGTGAGGAGTTCTACAGCTCGCTGAATTTCAGCCACTGAAGCCAAGATGCCAACCATTTTGGACTGCACATCCAAAAGCCTGTGTATTTTGTTCTTCAAGGGATGTTCCACATGAGTTAAGCGCCAGTTGAAAGATTGAGGAGAGTATTGAGGATGCTTTGCATCTACAGTAGGGTGTTCGGGTTCTTGATCACCATCAGGCCCTATACCGAGAGTGTTGTGCTACCAATTGATGCAATTTTTGTAAGAGAATTAAAAATTCGTTGGAGCAATCTTCGAGTAGGAATTTTATTGATATTGAATAATGAAAGAAATGCTAACAAAGTTCCCTTTAAATAGACCCAAACGGGAAAGGGTGGTTTCACCCCTAACTAGCTAACTAAACCTAACCTCCGACCCAACGGAGAAGGGTTTTGTCACACCTAAACTAAAATGTTACATTGGAAAATGATTAAAAGAAACAAATAAAACACAGCCACTCTGAATTCCCGAAGTAGCCCTACATCATATAAGAACAACAAACGATCCATTTCTGCTACAAACCATCCTATCATTGGTGATAGGAAAGCTTTAATATCCTTGTCATGTCTTCTACAAACAAATCCATTTCCCTCCTTCCAAACATGAAAGAAAAATAAATAAATATATAAAAATTTTAACTTCCATTTTTTTCTATTTTTTAAAAAAAAAAGGAAACAGCCTCATTTATTTCTTTTTCTTTTAACATGAAACGAGTCTCACTATTATTAATATTGAAAAATAGAGAGACAAAAGCTCAATGTACATTAGAGTTACACAAAGAGCAATGGGAGAGGGAGGATCAGCAGGCACACCCGGACATCTCAACTAGGTTGACACCTCCTTAGTGCCCTCATCAAATCCAAGAAGCGAAAATAAAAACCCTTATACTAGGCTCTTATTTTCAATGCAAGATCAACAAAAAGCCAGAAATACAAGGTCAAACATAATAATAATAATAATAATAATCTGTCCATACAAAACATAAAACAAAGCAGCAGGCCGAGAACAATTGAAGAATAATCCTCGATTAAGCAGAAAATTAGTTGAAGCCGAGGGCTAATCCGGAAGACATAATGTTCGAGGACTTCGAAGTGGAGAGGCTATAAAGGCTGGCCAAAAATGTCTTGCTAATGCAATCCAATGCCTAGAGGAACTCGAAGCAGTCTACTGGTCCACAAAATCTTGCGAATGTTACCCCAAAAGCTCATACTACGAGAGGATTATACAATGAAAAATCAAACCAAGGATTAGGAGGTGCACCCAGACATCTCAACTAGGTTGATTGTTGACACCCCCTTAACACTCTTAGCACCCTCATCATATCCATACATAATAAAAAGACAAATCAACTAATAACGTCCAATTGCAGGGCTAAGGGGCTAACAACAACCAATACAACTCAAAAAGAACATAAGAAGCAACTTCTAAAAAGACTAGAAATTAAAAATACAAGACAAAGAAAGATCTGAAACTATTAGAACCACCAAAGGCTGTGCACAAAATCTGAAGCATCAAGGAGGAAAGATAGAGGAGTTTAGCAAGATATCTTTTCTTTGAAAAGGAGACAGCCTCTTTATTAATATAATAATAATGAGACAAAAGCTCATAGTACAAGAGAATTATACAATAAGCATATGTAACCATGGATCAAGAGGTGCACCTGAACATCTCAACTAGGTTGACACCCCCATAGCACCCTCATCATATCCAAACAAGCTAAAACCAAAACAAAGGAGTAATGTCCAAAGGCAAAACAAAAACAAAAGAATTACAAAGAAATACAAATACAAATAAAAAGACTAAAAGACTATATGAGACATCTATCAACTCGCACTGAGACAAACTCGAGATCCTTGGAGAAGGAACACCACGAGGAGGCTAAGAGGTGATGACTCCATCGAGGTCTTATGCTGAGAAGCTTGCTCGAAAAAAAAAAAAACTCTAGGATCTTCCCAAATACAATTCTGACAACGATGCAAACAATTTGAGAATAAGCAATCAAAAACAGGTTCTTTGAAGAGACACTAGCGGCAGAGCAAAAGAATAGATTGAAGGAGACAAACCGTGATCAAAATCCATTTTCCAAATTAGAATAACGATTCGACGTAACTTCTGTAATCCCATAGAATTTTCCAGCTTTAATACAGAGGAATGAATGAACTCAAAAAATTTCCAACAGGAGCCGACGACCACTAACTTCGGTTGATTATAACCCTTTCTTTCCAGTGTGACTAAAGCCCCTTAAGAATCTGAAGCCCACTCACTTCTTCAACCTTCAAGTTTCCTTGAAACTGAAAAACCCAGCAAACTACTTTCTGCTATACATCTAATCAACTTCTTCTTTCACATGGCATAATGTCTGCTGGAAATTGGCTTGCCACACCAAATTACCTCCAAAAGATCAAGGCTCCAAAATAAACTCTGCTAAAGAAATAAGTTCCAACCAAATACACAATCACTCTATGATAATACAAACCATAATCATTAGTTATCCAGAAATCTTTATACAGATGGTTCATAATTATCAAAATTACAAGAGAACTCCACAAGGATTTGAAGAATCTGAATCAAAACTGAACTTTTTTGGTACTTGTAGCAAAACCATAACCAGGGATGTCAGCTTAATTTGCTTCCTAACTACCAATTTTTCAAATTTTTTTTTTAATTAATCAACTCCTAGCTCCCTTTTATTCCAAAATTACTTTCGAAGCACTATCACATCCAAGACTACTTTCAATGCTGAAGATAAAATTTAAAGAACTCAAAGGAAAGAAATACCGCAAGCTTCGATGATGTCATGCAAGTGTTGTGGGATTTCTTCTCTGAATCTCTGGAGAGAAGGTTGTTCTTCTACACCTTCCTCCACAAACAATTCGCGGACATCGCTGATTATGTTCTCCAAAATCTCAGAATCTTCAACCTCTTCCCCTGCTTTAATCTCTTCTAATTCCTCACTACTGACACTTGGGACTGATTCAACATCTGAGTCTTGATCTTCAAGACTGCCATCTTCCTCTAGATTAGCAATCCCATATTGCACCTTGTATTTTGCTCACACTTTTCTAGCGAGTTAAATGTACCTCGCCTAGTATTGCAACCAGTAGCTTGGACTAAAGAGCTGGAAACTTCCAAAATATCCGGATTTGCTTCAGTGAATAAAGACTTGAAAGAATGATGACCCTGGTAATGCTTCTCTTGAGCCTTGAATGAACAAGCTCCAAAAGTCTCGGAATTGAAAAGAGTAGTCCAAACATTGTTGAAGGAAGTCTTTTTCCTTATAAAATGTTTCAAGAACTTTGGAGGGCAAGAAATCTTTGTAGCTTTGTTAAACTGAGCTGAAGGAAGGGGAAGAACTTACTTCTTTGTCGACTGACTTGCTGGTGTTGCTGTTATCAATAGGAAAAATACAGCTGCTTTTCTTTTTTAATTTTATTTTTAGAGTTGGGCGACCTTTGCTCTTAATTTTTTGACTTTTCACATGCCGTATTTTCAAAATTAGAAGACGTTGGAAGGAGCCTGGGACCCACTAAATTGATAACACAGCTATCTTCTGCACCCTTCTCTTTCTTCTTTAATAACAACTTTTCATTTTCTGGCTGAGTAAATGTAGCTCCGATCTGAACTTTATTATTTTTATCATTGGCCTTCGTGGAGATTAAAGTCTTGCTGGCACTCTTATTCATAGAAACAACATTATTATTATCTTTATTATTGTAGATAAGTGACTGCTGGTCTCCTACAAGTGATTTTTCAAATGGAATAAAATTAAAAGAAATCTCCTTTGGCGGGAAAACTGAGTTTCGCCTAATTGGTGGTTCTGATTTTGAACGGCTCTTGGAATTCTCAGACTTCCGATTATCTTCTGCCCACTATTTACTAACGGAACTAACATTAGCCGGATGTTGAAGGGAAGAATTCCCAGAATCCGACGATGCATTGCAGTTTCGGAGAGATGGTATTGGCCTCTGATGAAGATGTTTGAACAGCCTTTCAGACAACTCATAAGGGTTCCTTTGCGTACTTGGGATGGAGTTTGAAGGAAGGAGATAGTCAAACTTGGAGCTCAATGAACCTTCCTCAAAGCCTTCGTCCTTCATAACTTGGCTTAATCTTGGCTTAATCTGACAATATCCAAAGGATTAGAGAAATCGTGAGTAAATAAATCAACTTGTACTTTGCTGGGTGGATTGGATACAGAGATATCCCAAAAATTCAAAAAAAATGTTTCCTCTTCTTTCATCAGAAATCTAAATGGTTGTTGGAATGAAACAACACAATTCTCCTTCACTTGAACCTTGGCGTCTGAGACATTAATGAAGTTGATAGTTTCAGTTGCAATATTTTCTAAACCTCCAAAATGAGCTCCAATCACTTCAAAAGTTTTATTACACCAATAATCAAGGGGTAGATTTTTTATTGTAATCCACCCTTCATAGCCTTTCGAATATAACAGTCTTCCATGAATGAGATTGATCCACTTTTCAAACTTTAAATGAAAGACACCAAAAGATTACCATTTGCCTGGATTTTCAATGAACTCCTTCAAAGGACCACGATCCTGTTGGAATTTATGTCCTAAAACTCGTAGTTTGTAATCATATTCTATTCAATAAAGTCGTTATTGATACTATAATCTTAAAGCCAATAAATTAAGGTCCCAAAGCTATTATTGTGTAAACTTGAACTTTATGTAGAGACATAAATGTAGATTAAGTTTGAGTATATAGCCTAAATAATCTATAGTATACGAATACGGTTGGGCACCTTATACAGGGGACACTATGGATGCGGCCCGCTTTGTAGTTAATACAAACGATGTGATCCTGAATCATTCGTATAAAGACATGGAAGTGGAGGCATCCTATGTAATGAGTTTACATAAGATTGAAACAATGAAATAGTCACTTTTAAGTTATAACACCGTTAACTTTGTAAAACTGACTATTTCGTTTATAGATATCCAAAGTAACTTAATCTTAATCCTGAGCTAACTATGAACTTTTGTTCACTCGGAATTATCCTTAGATCTGCATAAGTGAAGGCAGCTCAATGGCGCTGGCCCAATAAGCCTCCCATTTCAGGGGTAAGTCGGATGGATAGCTAAGGACATAGGGGTGCAAGACAAAATTCACTCCTACCCGCTCTAGGGTTAGTAGATAGGTTGCTCCCTTAAGAACTGAATCTAAGTCTTGAACAAGAGGCCCCACCCTCTCATTGGCCCGAGAGGGATTCGGTTTAAAAGTTGGACCTTAAACCAATTGTTCAATAGTGGATCAGTAGAACCTAAGGAACAAGATGTAGGCTCGGGGGTAAAACGGTACTTTGACCAGCCGAGGTTACGAACAACTTGTGAAGGATTAACTTACTTATCATGGTTATATCACATGGACACAAATATATCTATAGTGAGGGGAGTGCAACTACAGAACTTTAGTGGAATGACCCATTAGTTAACGAAAGTTGACTAACTTGGTCTAAAGAGTTTAGTCAGTTAATCTCGGATCGTTGGAGCCCATGATCTATAGGTCCATTAGGTTCTCCCGCTAGCTCACAAGTAATCAACTTAGAACATTATAATGGAATAATTCGTTCGAATTAGATAAAGATAGAGAAACAGACGAATATATTTGATATAGTCCTCAATTATAAGTTTAAGATAGAGCTTCATGTTTAAATGTGATTTAAATATTAAAAATATGAATATGGATTCATATTAAGAAGCTCGGAATTGATGGAAAAGGTCAAAGTTGTAAAAAGACAAAATGTTGACTTTTTTACCTTGAAAAATGAAACTTTGACCGACATTATATTCAAATGTGATTTGAATTTTAGAAAAATGAATGCAGATTCATACTCGAGAGGTTGAATGTAGTCAAGACAGATAGAATGGTAAAAAATCAAAATGTTGACTTTTGACTTTTTAAATGTCAAATTATCACATTACCCTTAGAAGCATATTGCATGTAATTAATAAATGGCTTCATGCATGTGAGACACGTACTTGGGGATATGCCAAGTGTGGAGAATGGAAGCTCACTACATGCAATTTTTGAAGTAACAAGGGAAGCTTTCAGCTAAATGAGGTGAAAGGGGATGGGAGGGAAGCTTTCTTTGAAGTACCGAGGCACAATTTAAATTTCCGAAGAGCATAATCCATATGGAAATATTTATCCTTCTTGGGCTGTTAGATTTCCAAAGCCTTTTGTACAAAGAGTTTTCCAAAGGAGAAGATGTCGAAATATGCTTAACCAATGATTTTACTGAGAAGGATCCTGAGGTTTCAAGGGACCAAAACCTTTGATCTGGAAAGGAGGCTGGATGTGAAGAAGAAATCTGACTCAACAAAGTCTGGAAATCTCAAATTTCCTCATCATTTAGCAATCTTCTAAAAAAGATGGACCAAAAATTGGTTGAAGAGTCCCAATGATCTGAAACAGACCCATTTGGATTGGTTGCAATCCTAGCCAATCTTGGAAATTTACACTCCAAAGTGATAACGTCCATCCAAGGGTGCTTCCAAAACAATATTTTGCTTCCATCACCTAATTTGAAAAGAGCCAATGAGTCAATTTTGCGCCATGCCTTGATATGCTAATCCAAGGACTTCTTAAACTCACAAACTCTTTGTCACTTGAATGCCAATTGAAAGTGCTACTTTCATGAATGCTTCTAATCACTTGACACCAAAGGGAATTTTGTACTTTTGAGAAACGCCATCCCCACTTAGACAATAAGGACAGATTCTTGTGCTTCAAATTGCCCAAACTAAGTCCTCAAATTACAGCATCCCATTTTACTAGGTGGTTTAGCTTTCCTCCCTTGTTTCCTTCCCAAAAGAAATTTCTCATGATTCTTTCCAAAGAACTTAGAGCAGATTTTGGCATGAGGAAGACAGACATATAGTAAGTGGGGAGGCTGGATAGAACTGATTTGCAAAGTGTAATCCTCCCACCCCTAGAGAGATCGTATCTTCTCCATTTATCTAGCTTTCCCTGGACTTTATCAATGATGGGCTGCCAAAATCGAGCCCTTTTTGGATGACCTCCCAAAGGAAGACCGAGATAAATGAAGGGGAGACTTCATTAAAACCAGCCCATCCATGGTGAGTGAAGTTGGATATTGTTTCTTCAATTAAAAGGTTGCACTCCTTGGACAACAGACAGCTGTTGCAAAACCGAAAGGGAGAGGGACCCCAGATGATGGCACCAACTTCTAATAAAATGGGGAATGGTCTGAGAAGATGCGGGTTTTGTGAGAGACCCGGGAGTTTTCAAGAAGGTCATCCCAATCTTTGTTTATAAAGAACCTATCAAGCAATGATCTCAGGGGAACTACCATCCCTTGACCAAGTGAACCTCCCATTTTGTAGAGGTAATTCCGTGAGATTAACTCCTGTAATGAATTTATTAAAATGATGCATGCTTCTTGTGTTTCTGCCGAAAGGGGATCTTTCATGAGCCCATCTTGTAATGTTAAAATCTCCACCTAAACACCATGCCTCAACTGAGCATGATGTAAGGGCTAACAATTCTGGCCAAATCAGTTTTCTTTCACTATACCCGCAGGGTCCATAAACATCAAAAGATCTGATTACTTAGGGAGAGACATTTTATTGACAAGGAAAATCTCCCTTTAATCACCTGTATAACAGAAATTATACTGCTGTCCCACATTTTTAAAATTCCTCCGGAGGCACCTAATGAAACCACAAATTCCCAGCCGATGTCTCTAGAGTTCCATATTGATTTTATAATGACAGAATTCAGGACTTCCATTTTTTATTCTTGTATCAAGACAACTTCCGGGTCATGATTTTTTTGTGAATTTCTTCAATGCTGCTCTTTTTGTGATGTCATTTAAACCCCTAGTGTTCCAAGAGATTATCTTCATTAGACTGAATGAGAGGGGAGACGGCTTATCAATCTTTCATTAAACCAAAATGATGCCACAATCATTGACTAAGGGCAGCAGATCCATTGGCAATTCTGAGGGAACTTTAATTGGAACAACACTTGCTTCATCAAATAGGGAATTCCAAAATGTTGATTGAATCAATGAAACTATAGTTTAGCAAGATATCATGCATAGAGAAGTCTATAAATTGTTTACTTCGGGAGCACCACGAAGAGGCATTCAAATGTGCAAACTCGTATCTATCGGACCAAGAGGAGACTTTATTGCAGATTTTGACTTTCATTATAGAATATAATCAGGAGGATCAAAGGAAATGGTTGTGATTAGAAGGATAACGAAGTTTTGGAAGGGAAAAGAATAAAGGAAGAAATTGAAGTTCATGAGGGGAATGGTCGAAAGGGGTTTAGGAAAGGAGAGGGGTTTTACAATCTATTGAAACGAGGCGAAGAAAGACCAAAAGAGTAGTTAACCAAGTCTACTTAGGGGGAGTTATGACCGCCTATATTTCAATAGACTAGTCGAGTTGGCCTTCAAATATGGTTTTCATGGGTTGTTAGATTTCTTATCGGCACTGAAGAATTTGGAATTGGCTTTCTCTCCAATGACTTGCCTCTTAGTGTTTGCCCTCATCTCATGGATCTTTTTTCTCAGTCTCAAACTAAGTGGCCTTCGTTTAAGAGTCATCTTGTTCTGTTGGGTCCTATTTGATTACTTTTGCTTTACTTTTTGGATAAGTCCAAGTCATGGCTTTTATTTATATTTTTTATTATTTTTTTTCTTACTTGGTTTCATTGTATTTTGAACAGTAATCTATTTCCATTTCATCAACGAAAAGTCTTGTTTCCTTCTAAGAAAAAGCTAAATCTTTGACGATCAAAACCCCCTAAAAAAGAAACTACAACAAAGGAGAACAAATACGATATTTATAGAAAAAAAATTATAGAAACCACCATTGAACTGTTTGCACATTTAAAAATTCCGTGGGCAGTCAAATGAAATTGAAATAATAGTATGTCATCCAAATCCAACACCAGGACACTGTTAGAAAAAGGAGGAAGAATAACATCGTCATGTTATATTGGTTTAGTAATCAGGACTATAACAAGAGGTTTAAATGCATAACTTTCTATTGCAATTTTACAAATAGTTAATTGAATGACGTGCAGTAGATCATAAATTACCTGAAGACCATAGGACAATAGTCTTTCCAATGGAAGTTAACAGAATAGTGTGGAGGTGTAAACTGAGAGCCCTTTCTAGGAAAGTACATCACTATTCTAGCCCGTTTTCCAAAATCAGATGCTCGAACTTCACGCATAGGAACTGGCGTAATCTTACCAACAGTATACCTGAAAACTTAAAGTAGAATAATTATCAACCATTATTATTTAATTCATGACATCTTGTTAACAGGCCTAAAAATAAACTCCGGACAACCTACTAAGCATGCTTTTCTAGATTTCTAGATTTCCCATTCTTTTCAATACAAATTAAGATGCCCATCATCAACAAAAGAAAAAACAAGTGTTGTGTTACTGTCACACGGATAACTATTTAAAGGAATGTATGTGACAGTATACATCAAAGTGTTATTTGTGCTACTACTATAGATTTGTACTAGAATATCTACGGCATTTAGTTTATCAAGGTCTCCTTCAAACTAAACTATTTCTACCTCCACTGCTTAAAAAATTCATATTAGATGCAAATGTAAGGCGGCCTGTGGACCAGATTAGAGACATACGATGTAACAAATTTAATCTATATTGTCTAAAAACATTAACAAATTTACCTTATACCAAGTTGCAAATTAAGCATTAAATAGTAGCTCCGATGACTTTCAAAGAAGTTAACACATGACACCCTCGCTGCTTCTTTCACAGTAGTTTTCTTTCGTTCCTTACTCCTATCTAATAGTTCTTCATATTCCTTAACCCTCTCTTGTATCAAAACTCCTTGAATGTACTCCCTTTCATAAACCATTCTATGATTATATGGTACATTATTTTGACCTTGAACAGATTTAGAAGCATGGGACATCACACAAGAATCTTCAACGGCTGATGCTTCTCGAGCAGGATCACTGCCCCAATTTACTTCCATCGATGTAGGCCAATTTGATAGTCCTCCAGCACTTGAAATTCCAGTGAAGGAAATCTTCTCTGAAAAACTGTGCTTAAGACCATGCTTTGGAGCCTTTTCTTTCTCTAAATTTAGTGAGAGAGTACGAGATACAAAACCTTTTCCATCAATATCATAACCAATAAAGTTATCCCACTTCTCCAGAGATGGTGGTTTGCTACCAGCTGGATAAAATGTCCCTTTTCCATCCTTGAGGCCCTTACTCCATGATCCAAAGTAATATGCACCATCAGCAAAATGATAGACTCCAGATCCATGTCGAAAACCATTCAACCAAAAGCCAATGAAATGATCACCATTTACCCATTTCATTATCCCTTTACCACACATCTGCCCACCTTTCCAGTTCCCAATATAAGAATTTCCAGAACTCCAGAAGTATCTACCACAACCTTCAGGTATCCCTTCTTTCCAAGAACCATCATAAATGTCTAAATTAGCATATAGCTTTCGTCCAATCCCATGGTGAATATTCATTCTCCAAGCTCCATTATAGATAGACCCATCAGAATAGTAGAAGGTGCCAAAACCATGAAGATAACCACCTGAGATATCACCCTCATATCTTGCTCCCGATGGCCACGTAATCTTTCCCTTACCTGTCATTTTTCCATCTTCCCAATCACCATCATAAATTGTTCCTTCAAACCACATGTACTTCCCCTTACCATGAGGCAAACTATCTTTGAAACTGCCAATATATACATCTCCATTTGAGAGCACATTCTCGACAAGCCTGAAAGGAATAAATGCTCTTCAAATATGTGAACTGAAAAAACCATGTGTGCAGGTGCATGACAGTGTTGAAAGGTACAGAAGGAGAAGAAAGTTTCACTACGTTAAAGATGAAATTACCCTTGGATATCTTCCATGAGCACAGGTCACGTTCTCGCCGTGACATCCATGACTTCCATCTAGGGTCTTAAAAACAATAGTTTCCCCAATGTTGATCACCCGTACGAGATTATATCATCCACTTGGGCAACTCTGGAATAAATCAACATCATCACAAATGAAGGCAAGAAAGACCTCAAAAGTGTAAAATACAGCAATCAGAAGATAACACATTCACTGTCTCAAGGGTTTATTGGGTGCATTTTTAGCAATTTGTTCTTTTCCCGGTTTCTTTCTCAATTTGTTCTACAAACAGCTTCTTAGAAAAGTGAAGAAACTTTTAATCATTTATTTCCTCACTGTGATTTCAGTTCGAAGGGTATAGGAGCACTTTGGTAGTTTGTTCATTTATTTAAGGAATGTATGGTTGTTTCCTTTAGGGAAGGAGGTTTGAAAGAAAAAGCCATTGTGGCTTTGGAGCAATGTGACAAAGGCTATTGTGTGGCTCTTATGGAAGGAAACAAATGCTTGAATTTTGTTCAAGTAAGTGTTATTCTTTTGTTTATTTTGTCATCTTGTACAGTTTACAACCTCTAATAGAAGTAGCTTTCACAAACTTTTTGTAACTATACCATTCACACTATCAACCTAGATTGGGCTGTCCCTTTGTAATCCTTGGTTATGGGAGGAGACATCTTGTTTCTTTGCCCTCTAGGCTGTTTCCTTGTTTGTTTTAGGAATGAAGTCTTTCGTCGTTTCTTATCAAAAAAATTACAAAAAAAGATATTAAAAAAAATTAAAATAGCAGTTTCATAATTTACTAAATGCAACGTATCGCTTGGAGAAAGAGATAATCAAGCACAAGATAAATGTAAAATTTTCTTTCACGCCCGTAACTTAGCATTCTTATTTACTTTAGGTAAATGTGGTAAAAGACCTTGCTTGCTGAAATTTGGTTCAAAAGGAACCAAAGAGTTTTCCATGAACAGTTCTTATCTTGGACAGATCATTTTGAAGTTGCAAGACGTCATGCATCCACCTCAGGCTCTCTTTCCAAGCAATTTTCAAGCTTGTCAACCTCTGTTTAATTTTCTTTCTTTAAAGAAACGAGAAGACATCTGTTTAAATTGGAAAGGTTTCATGTTCCTAGATTAGATTCAATTTTCCTCTTTATTTGATTCATGAGTTTAATTAATCTTTATCATGTATCGTCTTATGTTGAACAACGAATCTTATCATCTTTGCATTATTTCAATATTGGGATATGATGAGGGCGCTAGCTGCTAAGAGTGTGTCAACCCAGTTGAGATATCTAGGTACGCTTGTTGATCCCCTCATCTTCTAGTTTACTTGAATTTTATGTCTTATGTCTTATTATATTTCAAGCATTAGTCTCTTTTTATTATATCAATGAAAAGTTTTGTTTCCTTTTCAAAAAGAACTTAATACTCTTGTTTTATTAATGTATTACTTTCAAAATTTGTACATTTTCTTTTATGACAATTAATTTAAATTATGAAACTTACAACAAACATCCATTGACCAATTAGCTGTGAAATCTCTATTCCAAAGATCACCAAAACCGTAGTCTAGAATGCATAGATATTTATCTAGAAGATCAATGGTCCCAAGAAGTTGAGCCCTTCGTACAGCTTCTTTGTCAGGAAGGTATGAATAATGCTAGTAGGCTTCAAAGAAGATACCCCTGCATAGTTGCTTGAAAAAAACAAGGTAAGTTCTCTCTCCTCTCTCCTTTCCCCTTCCCTTCCCCCTTCCCCCCTCCCCCACTTCTGACACCACTCATCTATCAGTTTTCCAGCTAGATAACCATCATTTTCGGTTCTCTGACGAGTGTGTTTTCAGACTCCTTCCTTTTTGAATGCTTCAATCATAATCCGATATGGAAGTGGAAAGTTGTAAAATTGATAAGTTATTTTTTGATAACTCGTTTTTCTGCATTTGGTACAAGGATGGATCATTTCAAGTAGAAGATGTAGAAGCCAACATAATACTGTGATTATCAATCCCCCAGCTTATATGTTTTCATGAAGCCATTTCATAATTGAGCCAAAAACTAGAAGATAGATTCTTTTTCAAAAGTGAAAAAGCTGAAAATGGAATGGTTGAAGTTTCTAAATTCATAGCTAAGTTCAGTTGGGAAATGAGATGCGTTGTTTGTAGGTGGTAAATCCTTCATTCATATTCCCTCAAGTAAAGATAAGCAGGGTTGGGTTTCATTCAGTAACATGTTAGGAGGCTTCAAGTAAAAACATGAATACATGACTTGGTACTCATCCCAAATAAGGTCATCAAACAACAGAAAGAATATTGAAGAGCAAACTTTTGAGGTGTTGAAAGATAGTTATTCAGAGAAGGCGAAGCCAATGAGTTATAATCATTCCTCTGTTTTAGCACCCAAAAAACAGAGTATGAGCCGTTATTGGATTATCAAAAATCCTGAAGTTTGCAAAATCAATTTCAACAATCTATGGACTGTTACAAAACTGTTTGAGCTTGATGAATGGACAGAAATAGCTAGCACACAAAAATTATACTTTGAATCTGACATTATCAATCCTTTGTCTGCAGAAAGTGCTCTACTCCATTTGGGTCAAGGTGAGTTGTACGATTCTGTTGAATACCCGGGGAAATAGCAAGTTTGTCGACAATGTCATTTAAAATTTGAAAGGTGGAACAAGCAGTTACATGGTCGTCCAAAAAAGTAGTGAAGGGTTATGGTGGGTGGATATCGTTTAGCAGGTCACTTCCCTCTGCCTTGTCGAAGTCTTTTGCTTTCATTCCCATTGCCAATTTTGTGCCCACCGAAATCCCCTTCGGAAAAGTTCCAACTTCCAACTCTTCCTCCGCTGCCCTTTCTTCTTCTTCCTTCTCAACCTTGGCCAAATCTAGGTCAAAGGCTAAGTCTAAAAAACATCCAAAATCAAGGGTTCTCCCACATCCATTCAAGACTTTTCCAAAGCATGTTGTTAGAAGGAAAAGGGTAAAGGAGGCCTTGAAAAGAAAAAGCTTACAAAGGAAAATTTGATTATAGAGAACCCTAATTTTTTGGAGGCAAATTGTGCCCTTTTGCAAGTCCCTCCTTAATCAAACATGTTAGATCCTCAAAGCCATGTTCATCCTCTTTTTAAATACTCCGTTTTCTCTATGCATAATTAAAAGGTAAATCTTTTTAGAGGTTCTCCTACCCAAAGTCCAATCTCTTCATCGAAAAAGAAGAGTGTAGCCGTTTTCGACTCTCCTTTTAGTGTGAGCAGCGAGGAAGTCAAACACATGCCAAAGCCAGCAAATAAGGATGACCAGTCGATTAAGAATCCTTTCGAATCTGATGATAACACCCTATTTCAGACAGAGGAATTGTTGAGAAATGTGGAATTGTTTTTTTTTTAGTACAGAAATTAGACTTGATCTTGATTTTTCAGCCAATTATTTTTTAAGGCTTTAATAGTGGATCGTGAGAGTTTCAACGGATGCTTCTATTATTTTGGCCCCCTGAAGTTTTTTTGGAATATTCTGGTTCTGTTATGATATATATATATATTTATATATATATCATATGTCCTTTATTGTAATTGTACATAGTCTCTAGGGTTTAGTTTATTCTCTATATAAATATGTAACATTCCTTTGACTAAACATAATAAGAAATATACTTCTCTGAATTCGAGATTACATGGTATCAGAGCAAATTAGGGTTTCGAATAGCCATTAGCTTCCTCCTCCATTAGGTTTGAGTTTAGGTTACCTTCCGCTGACCTTTTGTCGACACCACCCATACCATAAGAAGCCCCACCTCCAGACGCCCAAGTCTGTCTTCGCCGATCGCCGGAAAACACCGCGCGTGGCCTTCACGCGCCGCCGGAATTTCCTTAGTCGTCACCCACGCGCCGGCGCGTGAGAGCGCGTGAGACGTCCGATTTGTCCTCCGTCTTCTGGGCTTGTCTTGAACCATTGTTTCCGCTCAGTCTGTACCATTGGGTCTATCAAATAGCATTCGGGTTCGACGAAAACCGAAGGTTACGCTATTAGTTTTGGGTCCTTTTCCAATTTTACAGCTGTTTGGATTGATTCTCTCTTTGTTTGTGTGGACTACAATCATTGTGACTTCAATATGGCCGACATAAAAAATTTGGTAGTCTCCAACGTTATTCCCTTAACCTCTAAGATCATAGAACATAAGTTAAATGGATCTAATTATTACGATTGGCGTCGGACAATTTTATTTTATTTTAGAAGTACTGATATGGATGATCATATGACCGAAGATCCCCCAGAAGATGCAAAGCAAAAGAAGGATTGGCTTCGTGATGATGCCCGTTTATATCTTCAGATCAAAAACTCAATTGAGAGTGAGATAATTGGATTGGTTGATCACTGTGAGTCGGTTAAAGAACTTCTGGAATTTTTAGAATTTCTATATTCAGGTAAAGAGCAACTGCATAGAATGTTTGAAGTTTGTATGCAATTTTTTCGTGCGGAACAGAAAGCTGAGTCTGTCACCAGCTACTTTATGCGGCTTAAGAAGATCACCGCCGAGCTTGGCTTGTTGTTACCTTTTAGTCCTGATGTTAAAGTTCAACAAGCTCAACGAGAGAAGATGGCTGTCATGATTTTTTTGAATGGACTTTTACCTGAATTTGGAATGGCAAAGACACAGATTCTCTCTGACTCTAAGATTCCATCATTAGATGATGCCTTCACTCGCGTCCTTCGCATTGAAAGCTCTCCGACGGGTGTGTCTATTCCTCAACCCTGTAATGCTCTCTTTAGCAAGAACAATAACCCTCGGGCACCTCAGAGGAATAGTACTGATCATCGAAAACCAAATTCTGTAAAGATTGTAACTACTGTCGTAAGCCAGGCCATATGAAACGTGATTGTCGGAAATTATTATATAAAAATAGTCAACGGTCTCAACATGCTCAGATAGCCTCCACATGTGATATACCAGAGGCGTCCGTTACTATTTCTGCAGATGAGTTTGCTAAGTTTCAGAATTACCAAGATTCATTACAAACGTCATCTTCCTCTACTCCGGTTGCATCCACTGTTGCCCCAGGTAATACAAAGTGTCTTCTTACATCATCTACCAAATGGGTCATAGACTCTGGTGCCACAGCTCATATGACAGGTAATTCTCATGTATTTTCTAGACCGTTGTCCCCTGCCCCTTTTCCATCTGTTACATTGGCCGATGGCTCCACATCTTCTGTTCTTGGCTCTGACACTATTCACCTTACCCCATCCTTTTCTCTCTCTTCTGTGTTACATTTGTCTAACTTATCATTTAATTTAATTTCTACTAGTCAACTTACTCATGACCTAAATGTTTTGTCATGTTCTTTTCTGGTTATTGCTTGTTTCAGGATCGTGTGACGAAGAAGATTATTGGTAGAGGATATGAGTCGGGAGGCCTTTATCTCTTTGATCATCAAGTATCGCAAGCTGTGGCGTGTCCTGTCGTTCCCTCTCCTTTTGAAGTCCATTGTCGTTTAGGTCATCCATCTTTGTTCGTGTTGAAGAAATTTTATCCAGAATTTAGGTCTTTGTCCTTTTTAAATTGTGATTCGTGTCAATTTGCTAAATTTCATCGTCTTAGTTCGAGTCCTCGAGTCGATAAACGAGCAATTGCTCCATTTGAGTTAGTTCATTCTGATATTTGGGGTCCGTGTCCAGTTGTATCTCAAACAGGATTTCGTTATTTTGTTACTTTTGTTGACGATCATTCTCGTCTAACTTGGTTATATTTAATGAAAAATCGTTCTGAGTTATTATCTCACTTCTGTGCCTTTCATACTGAGATAAAAAACCAGTTTAATGTTTCTATCAAAACTTTCCGTACTGATAATGCGGGTGAATACTTTTCTCATTCTCTTGGCTCTTACTTGTGTGAACATGGCATTATTCATCAGTCTTCCTGTGCTGACACTCCATCTCAAAATGGTGTTGCAGAACGAAAAAATAGGCATTTACTTAAAACTGCCCGTGCTTTATCGTTTCAAATGCATGTTCCAAAAACCTCTTGGGCGGATGTTGTCTCTACAACTTGTTTTTTGATTAATAGAATGCCTTCCTCTGTTCTTAATGGTGAGATTCCCTACCGTGTTCTTTTTCCTACCAAGAATTTGTTTCCTATTGCTCCTAAGATATTTGGTTGTGTCTGTTTTGTTCGCGACGTTCGTCCTCATCATACTAAGTTAGATCCCAAATCCTTGAAGTGTATCTTCTTGGGTTATTCACGTGTTCAAAAGGGTTATCGTTGTTATTGTCCTACCCTTAAAAGGTATCTGGTTTCGCCTGATGTTGCATTTTTTGAGGATACACCCTTTACTTCATCACCATCGAGTTCGTGTCAGGGGGAGGATGACAATTTTTTTATATATGAGGTTACATCTCCCACACCATCCTTGTCTATTGATGTGCCTCCTTCCCGCCCGTTGATTTCTCAAGTCTACTCACGACGACCTCCACCACAACCTTCATACTCATGTCCTCCATCAATGCTTCCTTCATCATGTGATCCGGGGCCAAGTGATGATCTTCCCATTGCTCTTCGCAAAGGTAAACGTAAGTGTACTTACCCCGTTTCTTCCTTTATTTCCTATCACCAGTTATCTCCCTCCACATATGCTTTTATTACGTCTCTTGAGTCCACATCTATTCCTAACTCTGTTCATGAAGCTTTATCTCATCCTGGCTGGCAAAATGCAATGATTGAGGAGATGACTGCTTTAGATGATAATGGTACTTGGGATTTGGTATCTCGTCCTGCAGGAAAGAAGGCCATTGGTTGTAAATGGGTGTTTGCTGTCAAGATGAATCCTGATGGAACAGTGGCTCGATTGAAAGCTCGCCTTGTTGCCAAAGGTTATGCTCAAATTTATGGAACTGATTATTCAGATACATTCTCTCCAGTTGCCAAATTAACTTCCATTCGTCTATTTCTTTCCATGGCTGCTACCCATAAATGGCTTTTGCATCAACTTGACATTAAGAATGCTTTTCTTCACGGTGATCTTCAAGAGGAAGTTTATATGGAACAACCACCTGGGTTTGTTGCTCAGGGGGAGAGTGATAAAGTATGTCGCCTTCGAAAATCTCTGTATGGTTTAAAACAGAGTCCTCGTGCGTGGTTTGGTAAGTTTAGTCAAGCTCTTGTATGCTTTGGTATGAAGAAGAGTACATCTGATCATTCGGTTTTCTATCGCCGATCTGATAAGGGTATAGTTCTACTAGTTGTATATGTTGATGATATTGTTATTACTGGAAATGATGCATTGGGTATTTCGTCTCTCAAAACTTTTCTTCAGGGTCAGTTTTATACGAAAGATTTGGGCCAATTGAAATATTTTTTGGGTATTGAAGTGATGAGAAGCAAGAAAGGTATTTATTTGTCTCAACGAAAATATGTACTTGATTTGTTGTCTGAGACAGGAAAATTAGGAGCCAAACCAAGTGGCACTCCGATGACGCCAAATCAGCAACTTGTTAAAGAAGGAGAATTATGTAAAGATCCTGATAGATATAGGAGATTAGTTGGGAAGTTGAACTACTTAACAGTGACTCGACCAGACATTGCTTATTCTGTAAGTGTTGTAAGTCAATTCATGTCTTCCCCTACAGTGGATCATTGGGCTGCAGTAGAGCAGATTTTGTGTTATCTAAAAGCTGCTCCTGGACGTGGGATCTTATACAAAGATCATGGACATACGAGAGTTGAATGTTTTTCTGATGCTGATTGGGCGGAGTCTCGTGAGGATAGGAGATCAACTTTTGGATATTGTGTCTTTGTATGTGGCAACTTAGTATCATGGAAGAGTAAGAAACAAAATGTTGTTTCTCGTTCGAGTGCTGAGTCAGAATATAGAGCTATGGCACAATCTGTGTGTGAAATAGTATGGATTCACCAACTATTATCTGAGATAGGCTTCAGTATTACCGTGCCAGCTAAATTATGGTGTGATAATCAAGTTGCACTTCATATTGCATCTAATCCAGTATTTCATGAACGAACTAAACATATTGAGGTGGATTGTCACTTCATTCGTGAGAAAATCCAAGATGGGTTGGTGTCCACAGGATATGTGAAGACCGAAAAACAATTGGGAGATATTCTAACTAAAGTTTTAAATGGAGCAAGGATAAGCTATCTGTGCAACAAGCTGGGCATGATCGACATATTTGCTCCAGCTTGAGGGGGAGTGTTATGATATATATATATATTTATATATATATCATATGTCCTTTATTGTAATTGTACATTGTCTCTAGGGTTTAGTTTATTCTCTATATAAATATGTAACATTCCTTTGACTAAACATAATAAGAAATATACTTCTCTGAATTCGAGATTACACTAGTCACTCGCTCAAGATTTAAGGACTGCTTAAGAGGCATAGTTTTTCAACAATCCTCAGCTTGAAGCAACATGGTTGTTTGCTCTCCCTTGGTGTTTCCTCCCATACATTTTGATGTTTGTAGTCTGCAATCTTCAGCTGTTTTTGGGCTTCTTCTTGAAAAAAATTTAAGTTTGCTTTGTTCTTAATTTTGTATTGTATTGCTCATGGTTTCATTTGTGATGTTCAATTCGTTTGTACTTTTGTTTGTAATTGCTCTTTTCGCTCTTAGTATAATTCTCATGTACTTTTGACCATTAATCTCTTTTATTAATACATTTAATAAAGAGGCCCGTCTCCATTCAAAAAAAAAAAAAAAAGATACCCCTCCATTGATCTAAAGTCCAAGTTGCTGCACTTTGTCTGAGAGGCAGGGAAAGACCAATAGCATGAGTGTTTCCATTATAAACTTTTCTTTATATGATGAACCAAACTTTCGTTGAAAGAATACATGGCCATTCATCAGGCTTCAATTGTGCACAGTCGTAGATTCAAGATTAGGGCTACAGTGTGACAAATTGATGGTTTTAAGTCAATCTTGTGGGCACTATGGTATGAAAGAAATCAGAGAAAAGAGTTTAGAATGGGATTAGAAATGGATCTAGCAAAACACCATGTCTCCCCTCCTTTGCAGTTCAAGTTTTTTTGTGATTTTTCGTAAACTCCCAGCAGTGAAACGTGTTTCTTGTTACTGAGGGGAAACGGGATATAGAACTCTCCAGAAAATTATCGGAAGTAGAGGAAGATTTAGATTACGTAATAATTCTTCCATTATAGAAAATTTAGACGCTCACAGAAACACAGCCCTGCCTCCAATATAAACGAAAACAACCAATACCAATAGAAAATGGATTTTCATACAGAAAGAATCAACCTCCTACAAACAAGGAAATCAATATACCAGAAAATCGAAGCAACTATCTGGCTGATCAAATGAAAAACATTAAATTCCTCAGGAAATGAAATAAGGAATATTCAAATTGGTATAACTTAGTTAATCAAATATACCGGGAACAAAGATAGAAAAGGAATCGGCAAGAGTCATTCTTACGAGTCCACTAAACAGAAAAATTCCATAGAACTAATTCTATCTATAATTTGCTCATAAATGAACAAAATTGAAATTAAAAATAGCTCAGGCAATAAACGAAATTACAAACGGATTTGACTTACATCAGAAGAAATAAAATAACGAGGAATCGGCACCAGACATACGAACAGATATCAATTACAAGCTAGACAGAATAGAGAAAAGATGGAGAAAGTAAATAGTGAGAGTGAGAAAGAACCCACAAAAACCCTCGAGACAAAGAGAAAGAACAAGAGAACACCCTTTGCACGAGCTGTCCCCCACTATGAAATTTCGTTGCGTTTAACATAACCTAAGAAAAGAAGGCATCAACATCCATAATAAAAGTTAGCAACTCATACCCACAGTAGAGCTCCAATCCAAATTGTCGCCCGACCCTCTCGCACACTTTCTCTGTCTATCCAATTTGTCGAAATTGAAAGGCATGCAAATACAAGAACCTGTAGCAGTCAAAGAAAAGAAGTGAGGAATCTCCAAGAGTACGAAAAAAGACAACAACCGCTTCGATGCGGCAAGGAATCAAACACGTTGCTGAGCAGGGAAAATGGGGATTGGATTGGATTGCTTATGCATGAAGAAGAAGAATCATGGACAATGATCACGTGGATAGTGACAGCATTGATTCAAATAAGCAGTATAAAAATGGAGGAAGCAGAGCTGTACTGTTCAACGATACCTTTTTCTATTCGTCAGGGCTTTTGAAGTCTCAAGAAAAGCATAAAGGTGAGTGCAGCACAAAGACTTGGGCCCTATGGATTACAACAGCGCTGTCTAGTGTGACCTTTGGACGTCCATTGGAAAGGCCAAGTTCATGACAGAAAGAAAGAGTTAGAACATTGATTTTAATTTTAAGAATTATGGGTGATTTTAATCACTTTTTCTCAATCCAAAATAATTTTTTCTTCTAATGATAATGATGTATTTGACTTGAAACAAAATTAAAATTATTTCAAATTGATTTTCGAGAATATTTGAAAAAATTAGGGGATAGATAGTTTTTGTCAAGTGATTTCCACAAGATCACTTTCAAAATAGTTATCTAATTTATAGTTTTTGTGTAAAATATTAGCCATTTGTGATTTTTTTTTTTTTTGAAAAATTGCACAAAGAGTACAAATTAGAAATTAAATATAATTTATAGCACAATGCAACAATACTTGTAAAAATGACAATTTTTGTAAAAAAATAAAATGTCGATTTTATCCTTTATTTTCCTTCCTCTCATGTTGTAAGTGATGACTTCTATAATTGATATCATGCTATCAATGATGACTTCTATCAATGGCACCATGCACAATATGTCAATATATTTTTCATGAATTTATCAGAGTTCACTTGAACTTTGAATTTCTAAATGATATAAATGTTGATAGCATAACCTGAAATCAATAGTTTATTTCAACAAAAGTTGCAACTATATCAATCTTTTATACTATAAGCGATAAAAGCTATCATATGGATAGTATGTTATTAGTGATTTAAAGCTAATTATCGATAGCATACTAATTTGATATCTTTTCTTTGTTCATTTATATTGAAAACAAACAACCACAATAACACTGTATAATAGTATTACCTTGATATGATTCATATATAGCCTATTATGGATATTGCTTATAAATGTTATCGGTGATATCCTTCTGTTGTTATCACTAATAGATATTACTAGTGATAGTAGTTGAAGAATATCATTGACAGTAGCTATCAAAAATATCGATTGATAACATAATTAAACCTCATCAATTCAAAATTGATATATATTTACCAAGAAGATATTACATGTAAAAAATATTCTTCTAATGATATCATTTATAGTTTCTATCAGTGATATCCTTCTAATGCAATCATTGATAGATGATGTTAGTAATATCATTTTACATTGATAGCAATATAGAAAATTTTCTTATAATAGCTACCAAGAATATCAATCAATAGCAACATCGCTGATAGAAGATACCAGTGATAGCGACTGATACCACATTTCTCAAATTTAAAGCTATCACCAATAGCAGCTAACTATAGCAACCGATACCATATTTCTCAAATTGAAACTTACTCTACCTTTCAGTGGCTATCATTGATAAAAGTTATTGCTATCGTTGATGGTCGTTATCATTTATGTCAAATGATAACATATTTCTCAAATTAAAAGTATCATTGTGATAGCAACGTATAATAGCTATCAATGATAGCTTTCAATTTAAGAAAATTGAGAATAAATTACTCGTAATGGTGACAAGTTATCGCTAATAGTAGCTATCAGTGATAACAATCTATAACTGCTACTATTGATATTCACTAATTGTAGCTATTATTGATAGATTTCAACATAAAAAAAATTGAAAGAAGTGTGTGAAATAATCATTTCTCAAATTGAAAGCTATCATTGATAGCAATTATCAGTGATGCTATTAGCTATATATGCTTTCAATGATAGTTGTTATCACTGATACATGCTATTCAGTAATAGTCTTTTACTATTTTTTGTGGTACATGTGTAATTATATTTATCCTTGTTCTATATATTGGTATTAATTTAGGCTTTTTTTGGCATTTATGTAACTAACCCTTTTTTAAACTCTAAATATTGAAACAAAAGATGACAAACATTATCTATTATATTAAATTGTAAATAAAACAAACAATTATATATGCTCCGAACTTTATTTTGATACCTATATTTAAACATATATCAACTATGCATATAAAAATTTAATGATAAAATAAATAGAAATAGAAACATACTATTAAATAGTTATTTCTCAAATGAAAAATATAATTACTAATTGGATAACTTGTAGGGGCGTAAAATGATGGTGTGTTTTATTCATTTTTTGTGTCGATTCATTTGCATAAGTTCATGTTTATGTTTGGAGACATTTCATATAAACTAATATCCCCACAAAAGTTTGAAGAATAAGTGTATGTATGAGTTGAACCAATTAAGTTGAATGTTACTTGTGAGAGGACAAATATTTATGTTTATTTTTGTTTAAGAGTGATTATTTATATGCGTATTGCTAATTTTTTTCATTGAAATTAAACTAATTGAACTCCTTGAAAACTTGTCATTACTGTAGGTGAATACTTTTGAGTTGAACATCGAGGAAAGAAGACTGTTTTTGGGTTGAGGTTGGATGATTGGCACAAAAAAATATGCATACGTATAACGTAGGAAACTTCATTTTTATATCTTTTGCGTATAGTGATACTTTTTTCCAATGTAACGAAACAAATTAGGAACTTCTAATTTCTTTTATTGGAATGAAATTTAGATTTTGCATGAATTTGTAATGGATCGTTTTGATTATACACTCTCTTATGCTTGAGTTTTGATCAGTTTAGTAAAAGAAAAAGGGATGATGTAAATTTCAATTTTTTGAAAAAATAGAGAAAACGTCAACAAGACGGAGCCTAATGTTATCTCGACGTCAACATCAGGAAATGTCTACAAATAGACACATATCTGCATTTCAAATACTGTAACACCCAAAAAAAAAAATTTAAGTTAATTTTGTTATCATTTTAATTTTTGCATTGGATAGGTTTGGTTTCTTAAATTAAACAGTAGGTGATAGTTGACA
>CM046887.1:5343240-5365618 GCA_025688845.1 Cucumis hystrix
TTTTAATGTGTTTCTTTTATTTTATGGGCCCAAAATTAGTATTTCGTTTTACCACTTTAATTACTCAATTATTTTCGTATTATTTAAATTTTTCTCAACTTATAAATTAATTTTCCTTTAAAAAAAACTATATTTATTTAAATAGTAATAACCTCAACCTTCTAGTAAAGTTGGGTTCTTACAAATACTCTCCCGACGTTGTCATAAATCGTCAGGAGATAACAATAATGTAGCAGATGCACAGATTGCGATGTTGGCAGTTTGACAATTTCGACGAAATGAATATGCTTCAGGCGTAATCGGATTTTTTTCGAGGAATTTTTTTAGATGCGTTGACATTGGTTCTTTCGATGGGTCTCTCTCCCAACGAAATTGTCAATTACGATAGAGTTTGTGTCGACGAAAGGTACGCTGACACATTTTTGTTATTATTTCGAGTTTGCAATGTTGGAAAAATACCAATATCCTTGTAGTGGGTGTGGTTCCATCAATTATCATATGATTACAATTTGATTTTCGTCTGGTTATCAATGATATTGTCTGCTATTTGATTGTTTTTTTTATTACTTTCTAATTGTTATTTGATATTGATTGTTTTCATATTGTTATCTTATGCTGATTTTTTATTTGACTGGTTATTAGAAACTCAATGTTATCTAATTGTTAACAATATTGATTGGTTATCTGATGGTTGTGATTAATTACTATAAGATTGGTTGTTAATGATACTCATTGTTACATGATTACTATTTGATACTAATGGTCAATAATATTTTGGTGTCTAGTTATAGATAACAATGACAAATTTAAAGCATCAATGTAAAGATATTAATGACAGTATATTGGTGTCATCTAACCATATTTAACGACATTTTTTTCAAAATGTCGTTAAATAGCATTGACATGGACTTCAATAACACAAATATTGTATCATTAAAACTTTTTACGATGCAATTTTTGAGTTGTTAAAACCTAAATTTCTAGCGGTGATTAGAGTAATTGTTATCTAACAATTATCTAATTACTATTTAACATTCATAACATCTAGCTCATAAAATAAACACACATGACCCTAAATCTCAAGCAAAGAAAGCCATTTTCACCTATATTAATCATATATATTAGCTTTACTTATTAAAATTTTTTCTTCAACCATTGTTGATGAAATGTGTGAAGTGGTCTAGAACTTGGGTTGACAAGTGCTTAGATACAAAGACATACACACACTTACATGCAACAAACGAATAGAAAACCACACATCCTGAACCAACAAAGGGGAAGCAAAGATGATGCCATTGAAGAAGGTGATGACTGTAATATGTATACAAATTAAGCTTAAAGGTGGTTCGATCAATGTAAAGGCAACACATAAATCTTATTCACGAGAAGGACTAAGCTAAGTATACAATATAATAAACTGTGATTTGTGATCACATTTTTCAATGAATTTAGAGTTATGGCATATGAAATTTAAAGTTTTTTCGACTCTCAACATTAAGATTTGATTATTAACAATAAATCAAGAAGTTTTTATTTTTTGAAAATTTAAGAAATAGTGTAGATATTTGTATAAGATGAAAATATTGATGGAATATTTTACCATTTACTCTTCATAATGCACTTTTTTTATTATTCTTTATTCCCTTCTCACAAGTCAACTTCTTTTTTGGTACAAACCTATTACTTAGTTATTTAAATATTCTTTTCAATAATACCAATTATTGTAGTTAATAATGACTTTTTTGCGTGTATAGAAACATAGCTATGGAATTTATTCTCAACTTTTATGAAGGACGATTCATTCTTTCATTTCATAACAATCTTAGCTTTCAATTGAAAATTACTTAACGTGTTGTTGGATAACAATTTAGTTTTAATATTTTTTTAAAAAAATTAAGTTTAAAAAGAGTCATTCTCAACTCTAAATTTATTGCAATTTATTGCTTTACTATCTACTTTGTACCAATGTTTTCAAAATTCTAAGTCAAGTTTTGAAAACTAACGTTTTTCTTTTTCTTTTTTTCATTTAATTTAGATTACAATTCAACTCTCTTTTACTTTGAAAGATAAAAATCAAAACAACAATTAGAGAAAATAAGCTTGATTTAAAAAAAATGGTTTACTAGATAAGAATTTAATTTTTGGCTTTCAGTTTTTTAAAATTTAAGCCTATAAACAGCTTATTTCACCAATAAATTTATTGTTTTGTTTTTAGTTTCTACAAATGTCTCTAAAAATCAAATGAGTTTTGAAAAGTAAAAAATGATTAGTTTTAAAATTAACTTTTCTTTTTTTAAGTTTCACCGAGAATTTAATTTCTTTTATTTAAGAAAGATTAAACACAAGGAGAATTGTTAGATAGAAAAAATTTACATAATATAGAAAAAGAAACTTAAATGAACTAAGATTCTATTTTGTAAATAGTTTTAATATTTTGTTATTTTTAAATGCTCCCTTAAACAAACTATTTTATGAATTTGAGATAAAAAAAGTAGCCTAATTTTTAAAATTCAAATAACTATCAGAATAGGATCTTAGTTTTCAAAACTTGTGTTTTTGAAAACACGAAAGAAAGTAAACATCACAAGACATAAAACATATATGGATGAAAAAGTAGAATATATGTTTAAATTTTGGGAAATTTTAAAAAATATCAAATTTTACAAAATACTTACAACCTATAGTAAATTCTATCACTCATAGTTACTGATATATTATAGTGATAGAAGACTATCAGTGATAGAATTCAAAATTTTGTTATAACTTGTAAATATTTTAATATATTTTGCTATTTTTAAAAATGTCCTTTAATTTTTTTAAACATATGTGTAAATTAGATTTCTCCAGAATTATGTTGAAAGATTTAAATAAATATCTAAAAAAAAAATTTAGAAATATCCTAAATTTTATTTAGGTTAAGAAATTCTACTGAGAATTCTTTTAGATAATGATAAAACTAAAAATATCTAAAATAGTTAGAATTCTAGAGAAATCCTTGACTTACTCCAAGGAATTCATGCCTATTTAAATAGGAGGTGTGATCCTTGCAAATCAAGCCAGCAAAGTAAGGAAAGAGATGATGAGAGAAAGAGAGTTAGTAAGAAACTTGGAGAGTGCATGTTCTTTGTAAATTTTCTTAATAAACTTTCTTTTAAGTTATTCCAATTTGTCAATTTCTTGGACACAACATGGCGTCTGTTATTTAGTTTTTTTATTTTTCATTTTTTAGTACTAAAAAAAAATATTGGAGTTTAGTAGACTTTGGAGCCATAACTATAACTTTATGATAATAACTATGATATGAATGAGGAAAAGAGAAACTTTTGAAGCTGACTAGTCTATTAGAACTAATTAGTCAGGTATTGTTGGTCACATATATTAAACTATTTTGACACTATTTATGTTGATTAAGTCTTATTCAGCAAATTATTAAATCATTAAAAAAATATGACTCTAATTTATATTTAATTTTGTTAATAAAATAAATTATTTACTAATTAAATAAATCATTTGGTATAGAACAATATGATTCGAACCACAGATTTTGTGGTAATTTACTTTTGACTAATTGTTTGACATACATACACAGTAAATAAGTTTTTTTAATACAATAATTGGGCGAGAGAATTTGAATTATATAGCTTTTAATTTTGTCCCTAACACATATTGCATGTTGAAAAATAGCTTTTCTTTTGTTTGTTTATATAACTTAAAACAAATACGAGCCATCTAATGATATATAAAAATTGGGACGGTTGCAAACATAGCTATTAAATTCAAAGTGTTAATTATCATATATGACATTATTTTAAAAAAATTGCAAATACAACAAAATCTATCAAAGACCATCGATGATAGAAGTTTATCATGGTGCTTGCACAAGGTTGAAGAAAAGTTTTTCGTGGAGTTGAATATGGTGTTTTATGTTGTGTTTGTGTTGATTTGATGCAATGTGGTTCAATCTTTTGATACTCTCTCGATTAAATGTGTACGCTTCATGTGTGGAAGTGAAACACTTGATGTTCTTGAAGTTTGAGTCTTGAAAGAATATTGTATCTTCAAAGAACTTAAGCTTCGAGGAGCGATTCAGTCTTCAGGAGCTATTGAGTCTTCTTGTTGTTGGGAGAATTCTCTCTAGGCTCTCTAGAGTAAAAATTTTGGAACACCCACAAATGAATAGCACTCCTCCATCTATAGAGTTGTATGGTGGGCTTTATGAGCTTAGACTTGGTTGGTTCATGGACCGGACTCCCTAGGCCTAACCATATGGATTTAGGTCTTATTTAGCATTTGGGCTAAATTAAGCATATTTTTGGGCTCAATTGAACTTTAGCCCCAAATAAATAATATTTAATTTTACCAAAATAATTAACGTGATCCAACAGTCATAATGAAAACATGTGGCGTCATCAGAATTTGTCAATTTATGTCTTCAATTTCAATTTAGAACACATGTCAACTTTTAATAGTACCAAATTTAATTATTTGTATTTTCATCATTAATTTGGTAAATGATGTGACAATTTGTGATTGGTCCAAATTTCTCACAATTAGACCATATTACAAAGATTGATTTATCACTGATAGATCACAAGAGTCTATCAACACATATTATATATATATTTTTTAAAATATTTCTATACGCTTGATTATTATCCCTAAAATTACTACTAAATAATAATCATCATATAAAAATTGTTATTCTAAATATAATTCAAGAGCTTGGGTCATATATTGTGCACCCCACTTTTTCTTTTATCTTCAACATATAAGAAAGAGAAATCTAAAGATAGTTTGGTTTACTGAATGGAGTTAAATAAGTTAAGTTTGCAAGTTTATGTTTGGTGTACAAAGTTTTAAGATGAACTTCGGTGATAAATGTGAAAAGTAGAGAGATATAAAAAATTGAAATTACTCTATTAATGAAAAAAGTAGAGATATGAACATAAAGTTCTTTAATAAATGCCAAGAATATAAAAAGAGAAAAATTGAATTTATTGCTAAATGTTATTTTCTATAATTGAAGTTGAGTTGTTTACGCCAACATGGTTTACTGAATGCAAACTTGGCACACAATTTTTCCATTTTGCAGATATAGCAAAAAAATAAGTCAAACCCAAGTGAGACATCTGATACACACTCGGTATACATTTGATATACTTGATACATCACTCGATATACATCCGATACATCCAGGTACACATATTTTACATACATAAATGTTGAAAACAATAAAATATTAACAAACTTTAATTTAATGGCAATGAAGTAAACATGTCTAATTGTATTTGGGTAAATAAAGCAATGTGACAATTTTGTATATAAGTTGATCTTTATCAACTTTAAGGCCAAAAAAACGTACAACACTTTTTTAGGAGACGTTTGGGGCAAGAAGTGAGTTATTATAGTCTTAGGTATTTAGTTATATTAGTTTGTGTTTGAGTTGTAGATTATTTTAATTTGGATTATAATAGTATGTATTTGTGGTTTATATTTTTACAATAAATATACTTGTTTATTTGCTCAATCCTTTAACAAAAATTCAAAATCTTTTATAACAAATCCAAATATTTGGTATATCAAATATACCAAGTGTGTATCAAACATCTACCAAGTATATATCAAGTGTATCAAGTGTATATTAAGTATATCATATGTATTAGGTGTATCAAGTGAGTTTGACTTGTTTTTAATTTCCATTTTTTTTGTAAAAGTAAATAAGTTCATGTTATGGACTTAATGTTTTAAGCTTATTTTGTCAGATATACAATAATTTTTTTTTATATAAAAAAATGTCTAAACCTATGTTTCACTTTAAATGTCTAAATGGATAAATTCCATTCAAGGAGGAAACAGCGCGCCCTCTTATAGATAAACAAACCTCTCGCCGAGATTCAAGCTTATCTATAAAGGTTAATACACGTGTCCTCAAATTGATACAACGTTGAGAAAGACAAAGAGAGTGGCCGACAGGACAGGACCCCTTACTGGCATCTTATCTCTTTGGAATCTTTCTTTTTGAAAGAAAAATAATTACGATAAGATTTGGGTGGGACAGGACCCCCACTTATCCTTAACTTTTCGTAATGAATACAAAATTACAAAATTATTAAAGTAAAGAAAACCTAATTACTAAACATAATTATTACAAAACGACAAAATATAAAGTAAAGCGGAAAAGATATGTCTGCAGTGTCCTCGAATCTATCTTCGTAATTTCTTTATTCTTGGTGGTGATGTCACCCGATTTTGTCTGAATGGCCATGATTGCGCATACCATGCAACTGCTGTTGAATCCTTGATCGGAGAATACATCCAGGGACTTACTCTCGGCTACCCCGCCTTTCACTGCCCAAGCATCCTCCTTTCTCTGGATCGGTTGGTTGCGGTAAGCATTCCTAACCGGAATCAATCTCTGCCTGAAAGCACTGGCCTGTGGCTGGTCATTCCACTTCAGTCACCTACCATCTACATCATCTCCCCTTTAATCGGAGATCACTGAAATCGATGATTACATTCTACAGACTGGATATACTGAACTTTATTTACATGACTCAAAATTAAACGATTTTTTTTTTTTTTAACTAAAATTTACACTAAACTAAAAAAAATGCAGATAAAACCTATTGTTCATCCTGGTTGGGAATCCAAATAGGGATCGAGTATATCGTAACCAGAATACGGATCGTAATCTAGTTCGATATCGTTGACGGATGCATTTGAAGAGATGTCGTCATCTTCTTCAAGCTTATCCTCTTTGTCGTCATCGGAAATTGTGTGGATGACTCGTTCAATGACCGTCTGGAGATCTGCTTCAGATCTGGTACTTGATAGAGAGGTCATGATTGAATTCTTTGTGAGAAGGAATTGATCTTCTTCTTCTCGGAAAAGATGAGCGTTGGTCTTGAACCAAGTCGCTATTTGTTTGGTGTTGAGATGGGAGTGATCATATTTGTCCCACCATTTGACGCGCAAGATCTTCCCTAAGATCTTGAACTTTGCTCTGGTTGAAAGCTGGTGGTTCCAGCAGAAAATCCAGGGTACTTGAAAGTAGAGAGAGAATCTATACGTCGGAGAAAGGGCAGACGAATAGATGCTGGATGAAAACTGGTGATAGGCTTGTTGAACTTGGACTGGGAAAATTTCCGGAGTAAGTCCAAAATAACTCCACCATTTTTTGAACCAGTTTGGGAAATTACACTTGTAAGACTTCTTACAGAATGTAATAAACCAAGAGTGGTTATTGGAATTGTACCAGAATACCTTATACCATGCCTCCATGTAGTCACGGTATGTGTACGCCGGTGGATTGAAGGGCTTGGAGAATTTTCTGGGTACAAGCATCCCTTGTGGCCAGTGGGATGGGGTTAGAACCCTGAAAATCTTCAGTTTGGAGTAGACAATTTTTTCCGAATTTTTACGGTCCGAAATATGAGTTATCTCAGCAGAAACGGTATCTACCAAGATGAATTCATAAAATTGTCTTGTTTTCTTCACGTCCTCGGGGAAGAAATTAAATCCTTTAGGGTAAACTTGGGAGCTAATTTCTTGGACCGAAGGTCCGTCGAATTCTGGTTCGATGACAAGTTCTTCCAGAATTGTTTTGGTTACATAACTGGTGATCGGAGGTCTGGGCATAAAAATTACCGGTTTTACCGTCCGAGCATAGGTTTGGGATTTGAATTGGGACATTGCCGTCGAAGAAACGGGACGTAGCAAAGTGTTTGAAGGAGCAGGAGTTGATCCTAATGATAGATTCCTTGAAGAGGAACCTGGACGACGCCTAGAGACCGTTTGGAAGCCAAGGTCCATGGCGTAGTTATCTGCACTCATCGGTGACGGAGCAGATGATTGGGAAATAGGGCGTTTGCCCTTGGAAGAGCTACCTCTGGAAGAGCTAGCTGCTTGGGAGAAAGCCAAATTAGGCTGATTGGGATTGTTTGGAGGCAGAGGCCTCTCGGGTGGCCGTGGTCATTGGGAGGATCTTGAGATATCGTCAAGAGAGAGGATTTTGAGAGATGCTCTCTTAAGAGGTAATCTGCAAGGCAATTTTCGCTGCCTTTTATAGGCTCAATTGTGAAATCAAAGCAGGATAAGATTGTCTGCCATCTGGCGAAGATTTGTTTGGAGACCAGATTCTTTACGTCTTTTTCGAAGATGTATTTGCTGGCTTTTGAATCCGTTCTGACGAGGAAATCCTTGTTGATAAGATCTCCTTGGAATTTCTGGACGGAAAGGACTATCGCGAGGACTTCCTTTTTTACGGTGGAATAGTTTCGTTGGGCACTATTCCATACACCGGAGTGGAAACAGACAAGGGATTCTTTACCGTTAATTTCCTGTTTGAGGCAGCCACCGTAGCCGTTATCTGAGGCATCAGTCTCGATGATCATCTTTGCTTTGTCGTCTACTAAAGAAAGGCATGGGATACCTTTAGCAAGAGACTTGATTGATTGGACCGCTCGGGTGTGCTCAGCTGTCCAAGGGTTTGGCTTTTTCTTCAATCTGTCGTAGAGGAAGACAGATGGTCCGCAGAACTTTGATGAAGTCACCAATGTAGTTAACACAACCAAGAAAACGCTGAAGTTGGGTTTTATCTTGGATCTCGTCTGGAAACTTATCCACAAAATCAAGAGATCTTTGGATAGGTTTGACTATTCCTTGATTAATATCAAATCCTAAAAATCTGATATTAGTCTGGAATAATTTAACCTTTGGCTCCGAAACCACAAGGCCATTTACTTTGATAATATTGATAAACAAATTAACGTGCTTAAAATCTTGATCAATACTTTCAGAAAATATCAAGACATCGTCAATATAAACGATTGTGAAATCTTGATACTTATTGAAAATGTCATTCATGATCTTTTGAAACTCAGAAGGAGCATTCTTAAGACCAAATGGCATTACATTCCATTCGTATTGTCCGAAAGGAACGTTGAAGGCAGTCTTGTATCTGTCCTTCGGGTTGATTTGAATCTGCCAGAACCCAGATTTCATATCAAACTTTGAGAAGACTTTGGCGTTTGCGATCCGCTTCAGCAAGTCTTGACAATTAGGGATTGGGTACCTAATCCACTTGAGAACCTTGTTTAGAGGCTTGTAGTTGATGACAAGACGAGGAATGCCTCTTTCCTTTTCTGCCTGGTTGTTGACATAGAAAGCCGCACAGAACCATGGGCTCTTCGATGGGCTTATTAAACCTTTCTTCTGGAGATCTGTTATCTCTTTGAAGCAAGTGTTGACTAAGTCCTTACTCATCTGGATAGGCCTGGCCTTGGTTGGTATTTGGGCCTCCTTGAAGTTGTCTACATATGGTAGGTCCACCATATGCTTCTTCCTATCCCAAAAGGCATTGGGCAGACTTGAACAAATCTCGGATCCTATTCTTCGTAGAATGGACTGGATTTTTAATTGCACAGAAGGCTTGTTGATTTCTTCACTAATTTTTCTGCCTTTGATGTCGTCGTGAAGAAACTCAATTTGCTTTTCCTTCCTTGAGATGAGGTTGAGATGTTGGACGATCTCGCTCTCAATTGTTGAAAGTTACCTTTGAATTACTGGCTTGCAAAACTCAAAAGTGATTTCTTTGCCGAATTTCTGAGAAGTTAATCCCTTGTCAGAAATTGTGAAAGGGTAAATTTGGGTGAGAAATGGAGTACCCAAAATTACTTCCTCGGTAAGACCTTTAACGAGGAGGAACGAGTTTACAAGGCAGATGTCATTCTTGCAAACATGCACCTTTGAAACTTTGTATCTGATCATCAGGGCGTTGTTACTAGCATCTCTCAGTGATTCCCTGGTGATTTCAAAGTACCTGGATGGAATTATCCCTTCTTGGATAACATTTTGATCAGCTCCGGAGTCGACTAGAGCTGTTGCTTCAAACTTGTAGTCTTTGACCTTTAGGGTAACCTTTGTTAGCCATTTCTGATTAAAGACTTTGCTGATGACGTTGATGCCGCTAGTTGAAGCTTCGGCATTATCGGCATTACTCATTGAGCATATCTGTTCTTGAATTGCTCCGACAGCATTTTTAAGATAGGATATTCTTTGCCTATTGTCTTGTACTTCCCTTTTGAGAACTTTGATCTCGCACTGGAGGTTAGGGATCTTGACAGGAGCCGTCTGATTGCTGGCCAATTGATTTAGAACCGACTGAAAACTGAAGTTTATCGGATCTTTGGGCTTTTGTTCTTGGGCTTCGAGATCTTCTCGCAGCTTCAGAAGCAACCTTTTCCTGATATCATCATCTTGAACGTCGTCGATGATATCTAGGAGACCTTTTTGGGTGCTCGTAAGAACGTTGATGCAGCCCGAACAAGGTATTGGATCTTAGTTATCTGACTCTTCGTTTGACGCTGAAGATGCATCGGAAGATTCTTCGATGATTGCATTGAGTAAATCTTCCTCTTGGTCTGAACTTGAACACTCTTCGTCTGATGAGAGCTGTTCGGCCTTAATGATACTCAAAAGAGATTGCTTTTCACCTTCATCAATCTCCATCTTGTTGATTTTCTTGACGATAGGGCAACGGTTTGCATAGTGTCCCTTTTTATTGCATCTGAAACATGTGGGGTTATCCTTGGAGAACTTCCGCTTGTTTCTTCCTTTTCCATGGTACTTCCTTTTATTGAGACCATGTCTGCTTGACTCTTCCGGGTACTGCTTACGTAAGAATTTCTTCGAACGTGTCTTCTTCCGGGAAGGAGGAGTACTATCGATTCCGTACTGCTTGCAGAAAGATCCTAATTCTTTACGATAATCAGAATCTTTGGCGATCTTCATAGCATGCCGTTGCTGTTGGCAGATTTCAAGGCATACCTTTTGAACAGTAGAATTAATATCTCCGTAGGAGATACTTTCCCAATCGATTTCTGACCCGCCATTGATGATAATCATGGTTGAGTAGAACTTTTCACGAACATATCTGGGTAGTCCTTCTACGTACTTGTGTTTCCAGATTACGTCCCTGCATGTTGTGAGGTTATAAAGACGTGACATGAAAGTGTCCTTATACCACTTGAAGTCACTCATTTTGGGACAGTTCATCCCTAATAGAGCTTCGGTTGATTGGTCATTGTATAGGGTAGTTCGTCCTACAAAGTGCTTGATAGCCGTATAGATCAGGGTATTGATTGAATTCGGCTGGATTGTAACAGTGTCGCCATTGGGTCCTTGTTCTACCTTTTCGATGGTAGCTTATTTAATGGCTTCTCTGTTTTCACTAGTCAGGTGATTGTGCCACCAACTTCTGAGGTTTCCCATGAATCCTGCGGTTAGGGCATCAACAATTTCCTTTTGGCTCATTCTTCGAATGTAACTTGTAGCTGCGACAAACATTTCTTGAAAGATGATCATCATCTGGCCCTCAGAACATCCATCTATGTTCCAAGTTTCGATATTGTTACCGTCGAACGATCAAAAGTCTGGCCGCAAATCATCCCATCCTAAGTCCGGAGGAGATGGCTTCTTGTAATGATTCTTCATATCTGTGTTGTAGACTCTGATAGGAAGAAGTTTGGGAGATTCATAACGAATCGTGTTGATGTTGCCTATCCCAAAGCTGCCGGTTTCCTTCTTCGAGGATGACTCTGGTGGGTCCTTCGAGATAGAAGTTACTGATAGCTTCTGAGTAATTTCTTTCAAGAGCTCATCAGTGCTGGATCCCTTTAGCTTGATGTCTAGGGAGTTTGGTTGCACAATGGGTCGATTTGGATCAATCTTGGGTAATCCTGGGCGACTTGGTGGTGCTAGAACCTTTCCAGATCGGTCGGGCTTCATGTCTTCAATAGACCTTGATAGAGTTGTCAAGACCTTATTGGAATAATTGAGCTGCTGTTGGATATTCTTAATCTCTCTTACACCAACAGTTTTCGTCTTCTCTTCGTCGATTTCCTTGTATGGAGAAGAGATGATTGCAGCGCTTGGCATCTTCGGATGCGGAAAAGGGACCTCTTCTTCAGGAGGGTAGTCTGACTTGATTTCTTTTCTTGTTGAAGTCCTCCACGTGACTGGCTTGTTAAGAACGCGGATGTACTTCTTTAGCCTTTTCATTGACTCGGGCTATGAAGGCGTCCTTGGTTAGGAATTTGGGCCTGTTGTCCCAATCCTTTATCTGAATGTATTGATCAATATACTTATCGTAGTAGTAATCATACATCGCCTTGTCTTCAGATGATATGGTGTTTATCTGGTTGTAAATGCTTCCAGGATTTCTTTCCATATCTGTTTGCGTGGGAGACTGAGATCCTTCAGATCGTTCGTACTGGACGTCTGGAATGGACTGGTTGAAGTCTACTGCCATCTTCATAGAGTTAGATCTGGCTATCGGATGTTCTCTTTTGTAACACTCCAAAATTATTTTAAGTTATTTTGATTTTGGGTGTTATTTTGTGAAAAAAATTGGCAATACTATTATTATCATTATTATAATTATTAAGGAGAAATATAAAAGAGGTGATATAGGGGTTATTAATGAAGAGAGAAGGAAAATTAAATGGGAATAGGAAGAGATGAAGGAAAAGAGGAGTTATTTGGGGGAAATTAAATAATAATAATAATGGTATTAATGTTATTATTATTATTGGTATTTTACATATTTAAATACACCCTCGGGATGCTTGTCATAGTTACAATTCATCTTCTTCCTCACAAAGAACCCTAGCCGTCGCAAGGAATCTCTACCGTTCTCATCTTCGACCGTCCCTTCCGCCGGCAGCCGCACGTTTTCTCATAGTTGCACGCCGGCAGCCGCACGTTTTCTCCGAGTTGCAAGCCGGCAGCCGCACGTCTTCTCCTCATCGTCGAAGCCAGCAGCACGAGTCCACGCTCCAGCCGCACGGGTCCTACCGCTAGCGTCCGGCTTCACCAAGCGGCGTGAGCTGCCGTTGAGGTCCGTTCGCGTTTTCCCTTCACTGAGCCGAGAGTCGTGTCCGTCAGTCCGAGCCGTTCCTTGTTTTGGGTCCCTTTGGAACGAATATATTGGAGGAACTGAGATTGTGAATTGTTCCACTTAGGGTTGTGTTGGATTCAACCCTAATCTTGGGGACTGAGTATTGTGAGGAACTGGCTGCCAACCTGTGAATTTCTTTTAGCAGATCTCCTGGTAAGAGGATTTTCCCCATATTGCCTGAGATGCATATTATTGATGCATAATGTGATTATATGTATGTATGTTGAGCTGAATGTTAATTTTGTGATGAGCATGTTTAGCCTATAGTGTTCTGTTGGTCTGCTGGTTAGAGTCGTACCACGAGGGGTCCATTAAGGTCCTCCCATATATATGTTTGAATATTACAGAGACGTGATTCGACGAGATCACTTACAGCCCGACTCTACTTTAGGGTGATTCCTTCCGAGAGCCCAGTTCAGTCCCGGTGGGACTACTGGATAGTGTGCATTCGGGAGCACCATAGAGCGTGGTACTTTATTACAGGACTCTAACAAAGGGACTAACAACACATAGGGAGACTAAGTATGGGTCTCTTACTGAGTATAACTTTATATACTCATCCTCTCTAATGTTTAATTTTCAGGTAAAGGTAAAGGCAAGGGCAAGCTGGCGAATGACAAGAAGTGACCGTGGTTCGCCATAGGGAATAGTTCAGTTTTTCCGCATTTATGTTTCAAGAACTATTTTTAGAATTTCAGAACTTGAATTATTTTAAAGTATTTCTTTTATTTTAAGGGCCCAAACTAGTATTTTGTTTTACCACTTTAGTTACTTATTTATTTTCTTATTATTTAAAATTTTCTCAACTTATAAATTAATTTTTCTTTTTTTTTTGAAAAAAAAAACTACCTTTATTTAAATATTAATGACTTCAACTTATAGGAAAGTTGGGTTGTTACATCTTTTTACTGATCTGGAATCCGATACGCTTGATCTTCCACTGTAGATTTCTCTTGGAGGAGGATGAGATGCTTCTTCATCCTGGAACTTGACTTCGACGTGTCCATCGTCAAACTCCGTGATTTGAGCAGTGCTGCTTTGCCTTGTTCTTGGTGCAGCTGCATGCTCGATTGTCCAGACTGGATTTCGGGTAAGTTCACTCCAGTCTAAAAGCTTTGGAACCGTTACGGAAGAACGTTCCAGATTAACTTCCACAAGCATGGTGTAGTTCTTTGGGGAGAAACCTAAAGCTTTTGGAAAAGCATTCGTGTACATCATCTTGTAGTAGAGGACATACATGACCGAGAAAGGATACGAACCGTTCTTGAGACGTAGTCCTTTTGCACGAATATCCAGACTTAGAACGTCGTAGATATTTCTGTCTTGGAGTGCCACCGTGAAACCAGGTTTACAGGTAAAGTAAACCGGTCCGTTGTCGAGGTTTGACTGAACGATTCCCAGTAGAGAATTGGAGAAGTTCAGGTGCCTCTTGTCTCGGAGGGCGATGTAGATAGGAATATCTAATCTCGTCCTGAAGAGCGGCTTGATGGCTATTTGAACACATCCTACGTGCAGATATCTGTAATTGTGTCTGCGGCATAATTCGATGTTCTCGTTTGCGAGGAGACGATATTCGGAGAAGTCTTGGCTTACTGGAATATTGTCTTCAGAGATTCTTACGACATCCTTTTCTTTGTAGTTAAAGAAAGAATGAGCGTAAATCTCTTTGGGCTCAAGCTTGGGAATAGACCAGTTTTGGAGTCTATTTTTAATTTGAGATAATTGGTTCTCTATCTTACTGTGTTTAGATAGAGATGCATTTAAATTCTCAGAATCAATTCTGGAATTGCTTGAAGAAGAAGAAGAAGAAGGCGTTTCAATTGCAGGGGGATTAAAGGTAAATTTCTTTCTTAGTTTGGAAAGCATGGAAAGAAGAAGAGAGAGGGAGAGAGAATCCTGAAAATATGATAATTAAAAGCTAAACGAATTCTAATGATTCTTTCTTAGGAATAATCTTTTCTTTTAGTCTTAGTCCTTCATCAATTCATCAATCAATAACTTCGACGTTAATTAATCTAACTCCACTCATCGTTTTATTCAAAGTTTGCAGATTGACCAAGCCATACTCAAACTTACAAGAACAAACGATTATGAACTTAGACTCATCGTTATTGAAATTTCACCTAGAGTAGAGCGACAAAGTTAACGAAGAGGTTGCGACAAAGAAAAGATTAAAGAGAAGAAAGAAAAATAGAATAGGTTTAGAGATTAACAACCATCCTTCCCAGATTCAGAAAGGAGTTTACTCCATAAGAGAAAGAAGAGAGAAATAGAATTGATTTCCAAAATGGATAATAATAACAAAATGGCCTTAAACACATAAAAAGTCTACAAGTTTGTGTTCTTGCATGGAAGAGCTTTGATTTAACTATGACAATGCAAAACAACTCTCAATCTTCCTAAAGCTAGTAAATTAAATTTGTTGTCAAAACCAATCATAGTATATGGACAATGAATTTGTACAACCAATAACAATTATGTTTCCGTTGTAGTCTATTAACATCTACTTCTATCTATTTTTGATATTCATGGTGTGCGATTGATTTAAGGGTAAAAACATAAACTAAATCCAATAAATTGTAGAAACAGTTATCTAACCATATATATAAGCATTTTTAAGTAAAAAATTAAATTAAACATCTATGAAAGTCACTTCCTATTCTTTATAAATATATAATTTACAATTTCAGAAATAGGTTTAGAAAGTCACTCAACTAATAAATCTATTAAATTTAAATATGAAATTAATTAAAAATAGAATAGGGCAATTAAATTAATTAAAAAGTCACTTCCCTCTCTTCTCCATCTCCATCTTTCTTTTTGTCCTTTCATTTTTTCGATTGAATAGGTGATTCACATGCATTAATTAATGACACCATTTCGATATATGTTTCTAATCTTAAATGCTTTTGAAAACCTAACATGGCTCTCCTCCATACTTTGAAACTCTTGTGTGTGGCACACACTCCACCTTGCAAATTGCACCCTACAAATTCTTCAAGGAGCAATAAATCAAACTACCTACTTACTTTGGGTTGAAAAAGCTTTGCAATAAAACAAAGATACATCATACAATGTACGTAGTCGCAAAGAAACTAAACAAGCTTGTATGAAGATTGTATCATGATCAATATACCAAACTTGATCTAAATGAACAACAATGTTCTCTTCTTCTCGCCCTTCGTATAAGGGGCCCTCAAATCAACTCCATCCCCACCAACCTCTTTTAAGAAGGGACTCCTCAAGGGCACACACCCCATCTGAAAAAATGAAAGATGGAGAGGCAGAAGAGAGGAGAAAAGAGAATTAAGAGGAAGAAAGAGGAGAGAGAGAATAGAGAAAAGTGGAAGAAACAATATTTTTTCCGATTTTATATTTAAATTTAATAGATTTATTAGTTGAATGACCTTTTAAAACAGAGATACTAAATCATATGTTGATCATAGAAATTCGAAGAGCAAAAAAATATTTTTTTATAAAAAAATTATTTTCTATATCATTAAATAATATTACATGCGTGTTTCAATTTTATAAAAACTATTGTACAATAATTAAAATATTTATTTTAATAAAAAATATATGTTTTTGGAATAATGCGAGATTAATTAAACTCATCTAAAGTTTTGAGAATTATAATTTAAATCAATCAATTTAGTCTATAAATTTTCAACAATAGTTATATTATAAGGTCTCTTATAAAAGAAATTATTAGTTTTGAATAAAAAAAAAGATTAGATGTTTAGTAGTGGCCAAGAAATGATTAGTTTTTAATAAAAAGTTGATTAGATGTTTAGTGGCCAAGTTGGATTCAACGAAATTACTGCTCTTTAATCTTTTTCATATCTCTCTTCTTTCTCTCTCCCCTTTCCTCACTCACTCAGGTCTCTCTTGTGTTCTCTCTCCCTTGACTCCATTGCTAAATTTGAAAAAAAAACTCGATCAGTTCTCTGTTATCTTTTATATTCTCTCCCTCTCTTACCATGGCTAAACTTCCAAGAAGTTTTTTGTTTTAAAAAATAGTTCAAAGCTTGATTCTTGTGGTGTGTGTTCCATCATCAATAATAAAAAGGACGTCTCTGGTTCAATGGAAGAAAATACTTGAGTGTCCAATTTAAAAGTGAATTATTATTATTATTATTATTATTATTATTATTATTGTGTGGAAGAAGAGAGCATGGGCTGTATCTAAGTATTGCTGATCTCCAACAAATGGTAAGTGAAGTAATAAATCTCTCGAATGGAGAGGGAGGAGAAAATAAGAGAGAACATAATGATAGAGAGAGAGAAGAAAGTGGGAGAGAAAGAAAGAAGAAAGAAAGTGAAAAAGAATAAAAAACATTCTTTTTCCCCAATCAACTTGCCAAGTCTCTAGTGAATCTTTTGTTTAAATTTAATTAACTCTTTAAAAACGGTACCTATCTAATCCTATAAATCTTATTTTAGTCTTCAAACTTTTTCTTGTTTTGGTTTTGTTTGTAGATTATTAAAAATGTTTGTGTTTAGTTCTTGAGCTTTTAAAATGAACATAATTTGATTATTGTTTTTAAAAGCTCAAGAACTAAAAGCTCTTTTTAAAAGCTCTTCTATACAAGAAAATGGATACCATTTTCAAAAGCTCAAGAACTAAAAGCTCTTTTTTTTTTAAGTTTTAAATAATAGATACCATTTAAAAAGAACATATGTGGTGATTCACTATACAAGAAAATGGAGATTTTCCGACGCAAAAAGTGTCGAAAAATCCTTTTTCGATGCATAAATTTGTGTCAGGTCGGAGTCGAATAAAATGAGCCGGTAATAGAAGTAGGATTTTGGATTTTGGAGAAAAAATCTAATTTAAATAAATAACTAACCGGAAGAGATAGGAACAGTGGTGGCACCGAAAGGGAGGACTGAGAACATAAAGAGCAATAACAATAAATCAATAACAACAAAATCAACAATAAAAACAAGTTACACAATCATCAACAAATCCACAACAAAATGAGCATAGTTTACACATTATTGATACAAAAGAATTATATTCCAGTGGGTTGGCGACTACGACAAGTAAAAAAATAAAAATTATAAAGAAAAAAAAGAAAGAACGAGTTTGGCTTACCGTCGATGAGTGAATGTGAAGATCAAACAGTGGAGTTTGACGACGAAGACCGGACAATGCATGGCGTTGAAAATCTTCTCTCTCTTTCGAAAGTTTGAAATCTCTCTCTCATTTTTTGACCGCCTTTCAGATCTGTAAAACAAATATGAAAAATGGGTTTTAAAGGGAAACTCCAGATGCCATCCTAATGGTGTTGGGAGAAGTTAAATATAATAAAAAATTATAAACTTTTCCCGACGCTGTTATGCATGGTGTCAGGGAAAAGTTAAATACAATTTTTAAAAAATATAAGCTAATTTAAATATATTAAATAAATTATAAATTTCTTTGGATACCATGCATAACGATGCTGGGAGAAGTTTATAGTTTTTTAACTTCTCCCAACACCTTTATCCATGGCGTCGAGAGAAGTTTATAATTTTTTTTTATTAAATTACCTTATATTGACGTTGCCTTATGTTGCGTCGGGATTGTCAATCTTTTCCAACGAAGCTTCTATGGCGTCGAGAGAAGTTTTTTTTCCGACGTTCGTGTTAAGCATAGAAAAAATACATATTTTCTTGCAGTGTTTCTATATTTGGATGACTAGATTATCAAATATGATCATCACTGTTAATAATCTAGGGTTTTAATGTTTTATTAAAGACTAGATCGATGGTAAATTGATGTTTTGTCAAATAACTCAATAAGTCAACGTCTTTTAGATTTTGTTAGTTCACCAGTTTGACATATTATTATTCTACTTCACTTTCTCAACTTATATACTAAATGTAATTCATTCACATACAATTTTTTGTGCTTCAAGTTTGAGATATTTTGTGATTCATTGAAGTTTTTTTTTAATCTTCCTCCCAATTCTTTCTTCTTGTTTTTTCTGGGTTTTGTAATTCATCGTGAGAATATTTATTTTCTATTTCCTAGAGTTTATTTTATTTTTTCATGAATGTACCAATATGCCAGTTCTATTTTATTTTATTTTTGTTCTATTCAATATTGTTCTTCTGATTTGCTTCAAGTTTTCAATTTGAAAAATAAATAAATAAATGGTAGAGAAATGAAGTGAAAGATTTAAGTTTTGGATAAAGAAAGAACAAAATTAGTTTATTTGATTCAAGTGTGTTGATTAGGTTTCCCTATCGGCATAAAATATTTATGAAACAAGAAATTAACAAGATTTTTTCGTTATTTATCAATTTAATTAATATGATAAATGTAGAGCCTAATCATCTAAATACATAACGCATGTCATCCTAAAGAGTTGATGGAATACTAACAGCATAACACCAAAAATCAAGTAAATTATTTTTGAAAGTTTAGATACCAAAACAAAACTTTTTAAAAGTGTAGGGATTAAAATAAAATAAGATATACATTTTAGGGGCAAAATAAGACTTTAAACTTGAATTTATTGTTAAAAAGGAGAGAATAAATTAGAACAATGTAAGATATGAGAGAGACTAAATGCTATCTATTATTTAAAACTAAAAAAAAAAACAATGGAGTATTATTTTTTGAAAGTTCACGGAACAAACAAAAAAAGTTCTGACTTTTGAAACCTTAAATGAACATTTTAAATGCTAATGGATTAAAATAAAAGAATTTTAAAATCCAAATATTTTGTGCTAGTGGTTTCCATAAGGGGTCAAAAAGATATATTTATATATCTAAGTTAGTAAAATATTTACACAGTATAAAACACTTCTGAAAACGGAAAAGTCTACAAACTCACGGTAAAAATATACAAAAAAATGCTTCAGTCAATACATGATTAATTGGCCACATGGGAGCGATTAATCTTTTATAAACGATCATATATTACCGTCTAAACGAATGATATACTATCATTTAGGTCATGATACACGATCGTGTAGTTCTTTTTAACAATGGAAAAAATGCTTCAAATTTAAACGATGGTGTTGTCCCATGACAAACAATTATGTTGATTATGGTAACCGATCGTAGAGTCCAATAATATAAATGATCTTTAAGAACTTCAAATAAAACGATTATGTTGACCATGATAAAGGATCGTGTTAACTATGGTAAATGATCATTTAGATCATGTCAACACGGACATGTAGTTCGTTTTAAATGATGAAAAAAAATTTCAAACTTAAACGATCGTGTTAATTGTGGTAAGCGATCCTTTATATCATGTCAACACGATCATGTAGTTCGTTTTAAACGATGGAAAAAAGACTTCAAATTTAAACGATCGTATTGACCATGGTAAACGATCATATTGACAATGGTAAACGATCGTCTTGATGCTAGCAAAATGATATTTAAACGATCTTGATATTCTTAAATATGAAGAAGATGAAGTAGTTTCATAGAATCTTACCGAAAATGGTGAAGATGAAATAAAAGATTTAAACAGAAGAATAAATCATTTAAAAAAATAGAAGAAAGAAAATCTGGAAAAGAAATGAAGAAATCTGAAAGAGAAGATGAATATAAGAAGAAGAAGGAAGAGAAGTAACAAATCGTTCGCAATATTTAAAGATAAATTTGGAAATTAGAAAAATATTTTATCGATTTCATAAATTTTTGTTTTTTTCCATAGACTGTAAATATTTTTTAGTTTTGTTATATTTATGTATTAACCTTGCTATACATTAAATAGGTGAAAAATACATAAAAGTGAGATTTAATTAATATGCTTGAAAGTTGAATTTTTGAATTTGGTACGTTAACTCCATTTAATTTCATGAAACTCGATCCATAACTGAATTTACCTTTAATTAGTTTTTATAATAAAGAATAAATATATATAATATTCCCACATGTGTTCAATCCTTTACAAATAAACATATATAAAGGGGAATTTAATGAAATTTAAAGTGAAAAACAATAAAATAATGATGATTGACTTTTTATTAAAATTTATGAATTGGGAATTTATTTCCTTAGAAAAGTATGTAATGAAGCCAATAATAAAAACATTAAACGACAATTTGGAAAATGAAAATAATGGGGAAATTAGGAAAGAATGTTGAGATCATCACATCATGCATGTGTATATAAATAGCTCAACACATTATAGTTGAAATCTCACTACTGACGGAAGCTTCATATGTGAATATGGCTTCCTACAAGACCTTACTTGTTTTTGGTCTATTACTATTATTTGTGAGTTTAAGTTGTTTGGGTATTGAGGGGAATAATGAAGCTTCCCTTCATGATCATATCCCACAAACATCATCAATATCACCCAAACATCATCCGAAGAATTCACAATCTTTTTCTAATATGCCTAAAAAACTTTCAATAATGACTCCTATTCGTTTCCCTCCTATAACTCCTATTCGTTTCCCTCCTATTCGTTTTCCTCCTATTCGTTTTCCTCCTATCCGTTTCCCTCCATTACCACCTATAGTACCTCTTCCACCAATTAAACTCCCTCCTTTTCCATTTCCTCTTCGTCCTCCTCCTCCTCCATCACCCCGTCCCCCTCCTCCTCCTCCTCCGTCACCACGTCCTCCTCCTCCTCCGACACCCCGTCCTCCTCCTCCTCCTCCTCCCTCACCACGTCCTCCTCCTCCTCCTCCTCCGTCACCACGCCCTCCCCCTCCTCCGACACCACGACCTCCTCCTCCGTCACCACGTCCTCCTCCTCCTCCAACACCACGACCTCCTCCTCCTCCTCCTCCGTCACCACGCCCTCCTCCTCCTCCGACACCACGACCTCCTCCTCCTCCGACACCACGACCTCCTCCTCCTCCGACACCACGACCTCCTCCTCCTCCTCCTCCGTCACCACGGCCTCCTCCTCCTCCGACACCACGGCCTCCTCCTCCTCCTCCTCCTCCTCCGTCACCACGTCCTCTTCCACCAATTATTCCACCGACAACTTTACCTCCACGTCCTAGCATTGCACCAACACTAACACCTCGTCCAACTATTTCACCAATAACATTACCACCCCGCCCAAATATCTCACCATTAGCTTCACCACCTCGTCCCACTATTTCACCAATAGCTTCACCCCCTCGTCCTGATATTTCACCCATAGCTTCACCACCCCGCCCAAATATCTCACCAATAGCTTCACCACCCCGTCCCAGTATTTCACCAATATCTTCACCCCCTCGTCCCAATATTTCGCCCATAGCTTTACCACCCCGTCCAAATATCTCACCAATAGCTTTACCACCTCGTCCCATTATTTCACCAAGAGCTTCACCCCCTCGTCCCAATATTTCGCCCATAGCTTTACCACCTCGTCCAAATATCTCACCAATAGCTTTACCACCTCGTCCCATTGTTTCACCAAGAGCTTCACCCCCTCGTCCCAATATTTCGCCCGTAGCTTTACCACC
>CM046887.1:5365628-5460269 GCA_025688845.1 Cucumis hystrix
TAGCTTTACCACCCCGTCCAAATATCTCACCAAGAGCTTCACCACCTCGTCCAATTATTTCACCAAGAGCATCACTCCCTCATCCCAATATTTCACCTGTAGCTTTACCACCTCGTCCCAATATTTCGCCCGTAGCTTTACCACCTCGTCCAATTGTTTCACCAAGAGCATCACCCCCTCGTCCCAATATTTCACCTGTAGCTTTACCACCCCGTCCAAAAATCTCACCAAGAGCTTCACCACCTCGTCCCATTGTTTCACCAAGAGTTTCACCCCCTCGTCCCTATATTTATCGCGCATAGCTTTACCACCCCGTCCAAATATCTCACTAGGAGCTTCACCACCTCGTCTCATTATTTCACCAAGAACTTCACTTCCTTGTCCCAATATTTCGCCCATCCTCGTCCCAAATTGTATGGATAGCTGCAACACTCCGTCCAAATATCTCACAAATTGGTTTGTTGGAACTCAAATGCACAATAACCTTTATTTTTGAGTTTTTTGTTATTGCTTTGAACTTTTCTATTTTAACCTATCAAATAAACTACTACAATGTCCGCCGATGTAACTTCTTGTCTTAATATATTTATAGTGAACTTTCTATGTGATATTTATTATAAAATGTCCTCCAGTGAAGTAACCAACTGTAAATCTGGACAACACTTGTTAGAATGTGTCAACAAATCATTTTCTTGTTTTCAATATTAAAATGGTATAATACTCCAATATAATATAATATTAACATCTTCCAGTAATAGACTGTTGTATTCTATAACATTTTTACTTAGCATGCAGCGAAGTAAAGCAGGAATGGAAATACGTATTAACTTGATTTTAAAAATATGTGTTAGTTTTCTTTGTATATTATTGAATTCAATCCCTAATGGATAACAAAAACCTTAAATTTGTAGACGAAGTTCGATAGTCTTCAGCTTTTAGTAAACTAAAAGAAGAGATGTATATTGAAAAAAAAAAATACCTCGACATTTGATGTGTTTTGACCATTTATTATATTTTATCATTTCTACTGCTAGAACAAAAAAATTAGTACTTTCACCAATTACTTTAAACATTTTTTTATTTAAAATATATTCCAAAAACATATATAGTACTGAATGTTCAAGTCATAAGCCATACATTAAAGAATTCCTAAACGGCTTTGCAATGCAAATTTTAGGAGACAGATCATTTCGGGACAACACAGCCTCCTGCCGATGATATAAGAAATGAGTAGGAGGAAGTAGAACGCCGAAGCATGTAATTAACAATTAGTTTTAACAGTAAAAAGATTGTCGTCAATACCCTAAAATCAATGAAAAAATTGTCAGCAAAAACTAGGGTTTGAGTTCGAAAGCTGTATAAAGAATGTGTTCACACTCACAACACCTTTTAATAAACGGTGGCTAAGTTTTATATCGAAATCATTATTTAAATAAGAAAAATGACCCTATAAAATAAATGGAGTATCAATTAAACAATATTGAGATAGAATTAGACTATTAATGTAAATTCTATAGTTTAGACAAAGTATAGAATTTACATTAATAGACTATATTCTATTGAAGCAAATGACCCTATAAAATAAATGGAGTATCAATTAAACTATATTGAGATAGAATTAGACTATATTCAGAAAAATTTCTCACCTTAAGAGAATTAGAAATTATTACAATCTCTCAAAATCCATTATCATAAGATAGTCTTTGAATAAATGATTCTTTTTTATAAAAAACTATTGATTAAATTCATTTTTTCTTGGGATCAAATTAATTAAATCTCCAAACTCCCAAATGATTAAGATTTTCTCATATCAAGAATCTATAAATATCCAACTCCCAAATATTTCTAGATTCATGTTAGGATTTTAAACAAAGGAAACTATATAAGTTATTATAAAATATTGATTAGAAAACCTGATGAAATCATGAGAATATCACACTATTTATAGGGAATTCAAGAGAGAGGAATTGTGGTAAATAGCAAATATATATATATGTATATATATATTTACAAAATATAACCGGAAAAAAAAAAAACGGATCAAAATAAGTATAGAGAATTTAATGATTTATCTCTAGTTTGTTAAATAGTTTAAATTTTTTTTTTGCTATATTTAAAAATGCTTAAAATTGAAAATCATTTAAAAGAAAAAAATTAAATTAAATATGTGATTGATTTTTTAAATTTTAATCTCTCCATAAAACATTTTACTTTACCATTTTAAAATTTAAAAAACATTTAATACTTTGTTCTATTTTTCAAAATTAGCCTCAAATCAGAAATATTCATATGTAGTCAAATTAAGCAGATGAAAAATAGGTAACTATAAAGATTACATGAAAATAAAATAGAAATAACATGGCAATCAAATAAAATTAAAAATTATTGAGAATTTCAAGAGGACTTAATAGTTTTTTTAAGATAGTGGTTTACAGTTTTGTTGTCTCAAACAAAGTTTTAATATAATATTTTCTTGCATAATATTTCTTTCAAGACAATGATGATTTTCTTCCTAATATTTTTCTTATTTGAAATTATTTCGACTCAAGTATATTATCCGATATCTTTTTTTTTTTTACGGAAGAGTGACATATATTTTTTAAATGAGAGTTATTAGATTATGAATCCCATTTAAGCAGGAGGAATTCAACGGACTCAACAAGCCTCTCATTTTAAGGGTAAAATTGGATAGGTAGTTGGAGCATAGAATGCAAGACATAATTAACTCTTATATGCTTTTAGAGATAGCAAAGAGATTGTTTTCCGTAAGTGTTGATTCCAAGACTGTTCTCTTAATTATTTTTAAATGTTGTTATATAATTAATAATCTTAGATCGTTGTAGCTAAAAAATCTGTAGGCCCATAAGATTCTCTATCAGCTCACATCAAAATAAACCTCAGGACAATATAACAAATTAATTAGAAAAGTTTGAATGAGGTTGGCAAATGTAGCATTAAAAATATTCTATTAATTATCAAATTGCAACAAAGCCCTAGTAAAAGGAAAAGTAATGATTATTGTGATGAGTTGAGATGCAAAGATGTGAAAGGAATGATTTGTTATGTAAATTATAATACATAAAAATTATTATTGAACCTTGTAGATTTTGAGAATATATATCTAAACCTAACCAATTGACAATCTTTAAGACAATTTTATTCACTCTAATGTCTTAGTTTAGTTTAGTTTAGGAAGTAATATAATTATTCTTCAAAATAGAACCTATTAATTTTCTTTTATGAAAAAACATCACTTCCACAAAATCAACTAACTCTATTTTTTTGAGTAAATCCAACTTCATTGAATTTTTAAAATGAATGCAAATATTATGAAAGGAAAAGCTTCATGGAAAAAGTAAAGGTCCAACACGGGAAAGAGACATATTTTTAGACTAATTCAAGATTACTCGAATAGTCATATATCAATATTAAAAAATGAAAAAATATATTCATTTATAAAATATATGCAACTGATCATGAAATTGAAATGACTCAACCCTAAACGAAGAGTCGATCAACTTGTATTTCTGCCCATAGTAGAATATGTTGCTAATACAGCCTACAAGATAGCCTACTTGAAATTGGTTTTAAAAAAACCAATTGATCCTATATGCCTAACAACTACACAACCCTTTAGATATTCTCGAGGAAATCACCTTATGCCTAGCTCAATTAACAATTTTTTTTGTTAAATTAGTTTTTTTCTATCCAATTCTAGTGACTTCCAATTTTCCAATTTTAGTTATTATATTTTTAATATATCTTAAATTTAGTTTTTTTTTTACGGAAAGCAGTTGAATAATAATAATAATAATTTTATAAAAGAAAATAAAATTAGAATATATAGTGTAGACGTTTGGAACTAAGAGTAGGTTATGATAGTCGGTAGTTACTATAGTCTATGGATTATAATAAACTATATATTATTATAGTATGTGTTTTGAGTGCAGACTATTACAGTTTGTTTTATAGTTATTTGTGTTTGAACGGCAAATTATTAGTCTGAATTATGAAAGGTAGGTTATTGTGTATAAATATTATTTATCATACAAATAATCAATTTCTTTTCTAAATCGTTTTTATTTATAGTTACTTATTCAGAATAACAATCAATTTTTACCCTACATTTTTTCTAGTTAATTTGATATTTTGATTTTTTTGGGTTTTGAAATAAAATTTCAGACTTTTGTTACTTTGACTAATATGAAAAAGATCATGGTTTATTATTTTTTATTTATCATAATATGATTTCAAATTCAATTAAACTAGTATTTTAATCTTGAATTTAATTATCGAAAAATTATAATATTTTTATCAAATTGTATTTTAATGAATAAAAGAATCATAAAGTTTGAATTTTCATTTTTCTTTGGCTGCTGAGTTTTTTCCAACATTGTAATCTTGAACTTTAAAAGATAATTTTAAGTCCGAGCTAGTTAAATTGACCCAGAAAAAAAAAATGAAAATGTTATTAAACTAAGTTAGAGATTTCTATATGTACAACATAAATAAATATACTTAATTACATAATTGCAATCTAATGAACTATCATTTTACACGAAAATATGGCCTAATTTTCTTTTTCACCTCTCCATTTATATATATTAGTACAACAAAATATGTATGTAAAGTTTATTGGATAAATATTTAGCAGAATATATATACTAGCATTATCCCTAAAAGAGAAAAACATTACTTTTTATATACAAGTTTGTTTGGTTTGTTATATAATAAAAATGTTTTTATTAAAAATTTTGAAGGTTGACTAATGGCGAATGGAGGTTGGTGGCAGTTGTCGGAGTTGATTGTCGAAAGTCCGCCAACAAAGTCACCGAGAGTGGGGTCAGAGATTGGTTTGCACTGATCACCGGAGGTGCTGTTTGAAAGTCGGTCGACAAACTTTCCAACCTTCAAAACAAACACTGCTTTAGAATTGATTGGTTATTTGAAATCCTAACCCTAATCTCTCCAACTAAAACTAAACCTAACTCCAAATAAGGAGTAGATAGTCTACTCTATTCCACTCCAATCTTGGCATGCCCCAAACAAAAAGAATTTTGATCTAAACCTAACGCACATGAATTTTGGATTGGATTCCAATCCATTCCTATTTCAGTGCATTCAACAAAACTTTCACTTGTCCAATTTTGGATTACATGGTTTTTTTTGTCATTTATGAAATATGAATTCAATTGTTTTATGGGTAATGATTTTTTAAAAGTTCTTTTTGTGGAAATTACATTTGAATCTTTACGTTTTACCCTAAAACAACAAATTGATATTTCTTTTCTGTGCAAACTCGATTTTTGCAAATATTTGTTTATGGAATAATATACTTAACCATAGTAGAACATATGAATTTGAACATGCACGTAAATAAAATGTAACAAAAAATAGGGTTGTCATGAAGGATCTAATTAGGAGTGATCTTCGTTTGAGTTGGTCCCCTAAGGTGAATGTTAGTGTTGATTGTCAAAGGTGATAATCACAGTAGATGATCCAAAGCGGTCTTCACTGGAGTTGTCATGCAAAGGTGACCGTTAGAGTATGTTGCCGGAGTTTCTTGTGCAAAGGTAGCCACATGAGTTGGTCACTAGTGTTATGTGTCAGAGTCAAGGTATTCGAACAAAAGTTCAAAAGTATTTGATATAATTTAACCAAATAGATATCAATGAGTTAATGTATTCAAACAAAACTATACTTTACTTTACACTCTATTGGTCACTGGAGGAAGCAAATTAGAATTTGAAGATAATTAAAAAGAGGTTACATTTGGGAAGTTGAGTTCTGTGTGATCTTTCTCAATGCAGCTATACAGTATAAGAGCGATATTTACTAAGTTGAAATATATTCCAAATCTAAACTATTGTGGTTCTAGGATAGGGACAGATGAGAAGGAACAAACTGACGCCTCTACCTTGTTTTTATCATCTCTAAACTTCATCAATGTCACCTTCCAAATCTTGTATAAACTCTGCCTGCAAGAGAGCACAAAATATGGGGTTCAAACAGGGATTATGATCCAAAGATTTTAGTGAAATTGGTAAGAAAATACGCATGATATATGTGTAAATGTTGAAATGAGAAGTATGGAATATGTCAAATATAGATGATTTGTACAGTAACTTTCAAGAAACTAGAATAAATGGGAGCAAGAAGATGAAACTAGACTCGAACATCCATGTTTCTTCAAAAATTTTGAACTCCAAAAGAGATCTAGACTCGTACCTAAATTTTGGACATCTCTGAATTCACGTCTTTCAATGCTTAAAGTCAAATGCAAGGATTGAAATATGAAACTATTCCAACAATTTTCCTTTGAAAAGTAGAAACAAGAGCATACAGTATAAACTTTTTTTGGCTATGCTACCCCTTCAGACACAAGTATACCAAAAAGTATACAACGCTCCTGCTCTCCACTTTCTAAACCTATGGGAAATTCACATATTGAGTTAGGCAAGAGAAAGAGCCTCCATTTTGCCTAAAGAGAAGATAAACTGTAGCTATATGAAAGTAAAATGAATCTGTACCAAGTAGAGAAAAAGGTATGAAAAGAAAGCCATCAAAGATTTTCCTTCGTAGTTAAAAACACGGTTGTTTCTTGAGTCTATGTTGCCATTGAAAAGCTCTAACATAGTAAAACCGGTTTATGCTCTGTTCTCTTTTGAATGAATGAACGGATAAGGTGACAATGAGCACACTATGAATCTCTTGAATGGCGGTGTACCATCCAAGAGTGATTAAGATCATAATACAAAAAGATCTCAAACGCAATAAGGAACTCTTATCATAAGAATGGAGCATTTATGCTTCCATTAGTCCGACCATAGGGGCAGAAAGGGGAATTCTTGATTGGTTGTGAACTGAGAATCATACAATCAGTAACAGGAGAAGTGAGGTGGTGACCAGCAGAGAGGTTTATGTAGTAGTTTAGAGGATCTTTTGTGATATGGGCTTTTTGGCTGAAGGAAATATATTAGTAGTAGTCCAGAAATTCTCAAATGCACCAGGGAGACATACGATTACTTTTTCCGTTCTTTATCTTTTCCCAAATTCCAGTATTCTTGAGACATTGTGACATGGTTCATTTCTGTTCTTAGTTGGAATTATCAATATATCTAATCAGGGAGAATTTTCCCATGTTCTTCTATTTTCTTATTAGGTCTCATTTTAGTGTTGCAGATATACTTGAAGCCTTCCCGCAAGCATGCACTTTCAAAATAAATCATAGTTGCAACACATGGACAAATCAGAAAGATTAAAAGAATAGAGAACAAGAAATAGTTACCTCTCTGGTTCAATTGTTCGCTTGGCAAGCATCAATGTTAAGAAGACAGGAACCATAGAAGCACATAAGTGCTTGAGTGTGTGGCCACTAACAATATGATATGTCCATTTATAGATCAGCTTATCGCTAGCTTCTTCTACCTTTGCCAATAGATAAAATCCTGCAAGAAAAAAGATGTATCCAAGATCACATATTCCCGAAAACAAGACAGAAAATAGCAATTGAATACCTTAAATAAGCAACTGACCTGCAGCCCAAAGCCAGTACGTAGAATGTGTATACATAGGAGGTAACAAAATGGTCATTAAGGGAATAGCAATACAAGGAACAAACTGGACAAGTGCATAGGGGCGTAGATCATCAAACCAGCTGCAAAAGAAATAGGTCAATCATGTACAACATAAAACCCGAATTTCGCCAAGTTCATTCCATAATTAAACTGTTTCTAGCCATGTGAATGATGAGATAACAAGTTACACTTTAAAGTACAGAAGCATCATTTGAAATCTTTTCCCTACTTTGTTTTGACAATCCAAAAGTCACAGACGATTCAAAATTTTCAAAAGCCGCACCACTTATTTGTATTGTAAGACATATCAAGCAAGCTTAGTGTTACATTACTTCCTAACAAGAATTGAGATAAAAAATATATATTGAGAATTAAAGAGAAAAAACTACAAGATAGTCCAAGTTTATGGTACTTGGAACCACTTTTGAGAATAATACTCAAGACCTAACCACTCATTTACTGCCTATCTTCCTTCACGCATCAACCTTCTATTTATAACCATAACTGACCACTGGTAACTACCTAATTATCTAATCACCCTTATACCCCAACCACTTATTTGGGTAGCAGTTTGAACGAGATTTGCATAGTAATATAAATAACTAATAAGGCATTATTTGGGCTTTGTACTGTGTTTATACAAAGTCAAAAATATCGCACCTGAAACCACATTGGTTATATTACTCCAACGACTTTCAGAAAACCCAAATTTCCATCAATCCAATCTATAAGATAAAGTATCTGAGATATTAAGATAAATAATGTGGAAAAACTTACCACCAGTATAAAATGCTAACTATACCGACCAACAATAGAGGTATGATGGACAGTGTTCCCTTGTACTCGTCAATCCTTTCAATAATAAATATTGAAATAATCGAAGTGAATGCAATGGTCATCTACAATTTCCAAAAGAGTATATTAGTTAAAATAAACGTACTGTATGCATTACTGTTAGAATGGTTGAAGGTGATGTATATAAAAAGCGGTACTCCAGAATGGGGGAAGTGACTCACGGGTAACCGATCCCAGACAAGGCGAGCATCATTTGGCTCAAGATGATAATAAGAGGAGCCAAAGGCTACAAGAGCCACGCCAATATAAAAGCAAGTCCAACCATAAAGCTCACCTCGCAAACTTTGGAAAAGATAATAAATTGAGAATTAATAACAATCACACAATAAATGATTAAGATCTAAAAATTGGGAAAGAAAATAAGAAAATGATATCAAAATAAAATGCACCTCAGCCTAAAATAATTCTCATGATAGCAAAGCACAAGCCCTATGAGGCCGATAATCAAGAATGGAAAATTTGAAACCACGTTCAGTGTGTTAGGTATACCTGAGAAAGGAAAAAGAACGAAAAGTTCAATCATCAGCGACCAGGTAACATCCAAGACACAAGAAACGACATACACACACACACAACCAAACACAACGTTGAAAAAAAGTTGGAGAATACAAGCCTCTAACACCAATTCCCCCAATTCCCGCAATAATAGCAGCAGAGCTTCGAGAAATTTAATCGGCTGAAAGCTGAAAGCTTTCGAATAAAAAATACGGAAAAAAAAACCCCAACACCAAGCCAAAAACGGGAAAGAAACCACACAACTCTAAATGGGATCACTTAAAAAACTCCTATTTCTCTACACAAGTGATATTGTAACGAAACTAGGATGAATTTTAATCTACAAGCAGGTGAAGGAAAAATTGGAGAAGCAGAAGCATTGCATAAGGAGAGAAATGAAGAGATTAAAGCATAAAAGGGAGATGAGAAGAAGGAGAGGAAAACGGACCGAAAAATTGACGGTGATCAGCGAAATCGTGGTAGTCCTGGGACTGAGGGATGGAAGGGGTGACGATCATCAAAACAAGGAAGCATACAATTGATACAAGCCAAGCGTAAATGGTGGATTTATTCATTTCGGTCGAAAGGGTTTTTGTGAAGTAGTCTTTCTTTTCGTCAACCACTGGCTGCCTGTCTCTTCGTTTCAGCTCCTCAATTGTATGTTTGGACTTCGGAGAAAGAAAGAAAGAAAGATCAAAGGTTTCGTCTCATCTACTACACGTGAATTGTATTTTGGATCAATGAGCCCAAAACGTATCCACTACCCATATCTATTTAATCAAAGGTTTAGATAAAAGACCTATTTCTAATAGGAATTTTTTCAAATGTGATTTATTTACGTTTTCGTTAATTTTTAAAGGAAACTTCTTAAAAATAGTAGATTTTACCAAATATTTACCACCTATAGCAAATTCTATCACTGATAGTCATTGATATTCTATCACTGACAATCATTGATATGTTATAGTGATAGAAGACTATCAGTGATAGAATTCAAAATTTTGCTATAGTTTGTAAATATTTTAATTTATTTTGCTATTTTAAAAAAATGTCCCATTTTTAAATTTAGATCAAAATGATATTCTTATTTATATTATACTAAATTAATTAGGTAAATGATAACTTCCCTTTTTTGCCTAATAATTAATGTATAAATTTAATAATAAAATTAATTAGAAACATTTTATTAATTCAATATAAAATCAAATCTTTTCTAATATGGAAACAATTAATGATTAAACATAACATTATAACATTTTTGCATCACCCGTGAAGATTTTGAGAAAAAAAGTCTGACGTCGACAAGTTTTCTTTCATAAATCAATTTTTGTCGTTTCGTCCGTCAATTTCGCTGTTATCAATAACGTTCTTCATTTTGGTTCTTTAGTTTTGTTCGAAGTTTTTTTTATAGACAACTTCAGGTTAGTTGCTTTCTCAATTACTTTAGCTTTCTTTAAATTATAATGAATTGCTTTCGTTTTTCTTTTCTTTAAATTTTGTACTTTACCTAGATGATCCTTACACATATATACAATATGACATATATAATTATGTACAGTAAGAAACCCAAATTTTTTCTTATTATCATCCAACAGAATTTGTGTTTAAATTATATGTTTATATGATAAATATTACTAAAACAACAATAACATATATGATCACACATACATGGTTATCCTTTATAAATGTATTTGATTTCTTTATAAATGTACTTTAATATATCTGTAATAGATAATAGTTATGTTATGTGATTTAGTATATATACCTCATATTACATACAATAATTCTTTATACATAATTCCTACAGATTTTGTGTTTAAATTATATGTTTATACAGTAAATATTACTAAAATAGTAGTAGACAACATGATCGTACATACATAGTTTTTCTTAATAAATGCATTTGATTCCTTTATAAATGTATTTTAATATATAGTTCTGTTATGTTATTTAGTATATATATATACCCCAGATTATATACAATAATACTTTAAAGTGACATATAGTAAATCAACACAGAGTAAGTTTTTGTTACATATTTAAATGACCATGTAAGTTAAATATACACATAGTATCTTTTCGTTAGGCCCTAAAATGTATCACAATGCAAGAATTTTTTAACTGTGAATCTCAATAAACTGTAGAATGTATCACATTCAAAACTACATGTTCGTTTATTTGGCTATTTAATCGAATATCTAAAATATACCTAATATACATTAGTAACCTTCAAATTTCTACCCACATTTTGTCTAAAAAATTATGTCTTTATCGACCGCCAAACTTTTCTTCTTCACTGCCGAAATATCAATAAACCCTAGAATATATCACATTCAAATTCATTTGTTTGCCTATTTAATCGAATATCTAAAATATGTCTAATATACCTAATGTTTTATATGTTTTTAATATATACAATACTAACCTCGAAATTTCTACCTAGATTTTGTCTGAGAAGTTTTGTATTTGCTGGTCATCGAAACTTTTCTTCTTCACCGCCGAAATCTCAATAAACCCTAGAATGATTCACATTCAAAACTACATTTTCGTTTGATTGCCTATTTAATCGACTATCTAAAATATACCTAATAAACCTAATGTTTCATATATTTTGAATATATACAATTCTAACCTCGAAATTTCTACCTAGATTTTGTCCGAGAAGTTTTGTATTTGTCGACCGTCTAATGTCTTCTTTTTCACCTCCGAACTCTCTAAAAGTTATCTGTAAAAATTGTAACACACGTTGGAAGGAGTAGATGACCGTTTTCGTAGAAGGAAAACATTAAATGATTTTCTACTTCTTTCCAAAACCGTATTCCACGATTTTTTTCTTTTAGATATTTGTTATAAATCAATTAAATAGTAGAAATGAGTATTAAAGTAATTTGGACCATACATTTGTGTAATATGCAGGCCTAGTTAGGACATTTGTGAAATTTATTAGAAAATTAGGCTCTTCATGTAATATCATATACCAATTTAGACTATATGAGTTAAAGACCCCTATTTAAATGAGAGATAACCGTGAAAATGGTAAAATATTAAATAACAAATTGAAAAATAGCAAAATCTCCAAAATATTAAGATTTATGGCATGGTTGCAGACTTTTTTTTAACCTTATTATACATTGACAATTTATTTACTACACATATAGTGAGTTTTGGAAAATCTTAACTAAATATGATATTTTCGGGCTGGATAAGATTGCACCAACATCCTTAAATATATGTCGGTAATTTATACCAGATTTTCATGGCAAAGATAAATTCAATAGGTTCAGATTCTTTATATTTTATACTATTTATCAAAACTTTATTAAATAATACATAATACATATTTTTAATAACAATTTTAATTTAGATTTTATATCATCCATAAAATAGTCAATTTGAATTCAAATCTTATAATATCCCTAAAATAATGACTAAGATAAATTCTTGATAACAATTTGAATTTAAAATTCAAATTGTTATAATTTAAAATTTAACAACTTATATTTCAAAATATTTATAAAAAAATCTATTAAATAATACCTAATACATATTTTTAATAAAAATTTGAATTTAATTTTTTTTCATCATCTGAAATCGTGCTTATTACAATTATCCACTTTATTTTGGTTGATTTCTATTAAAATAATTATTTTTTACTTTTTGCCAATTGTATAGAATAATTATATTGAGACGTTAATATTCACATTTATTTTTATTAGACGTTTTCTTTTTTGTGTTACAGTTTTCGTCAAAGGCTTACTTTACGACACATTCTTTAGCATTATTTGTGATGACTTTACAACGAGTAAAGACTTTGTGAGATGGTAGATGAATTGAATCTTTTCGGTATATTGATTATCATGTGGTTGATGTATACGTTCAGTTTGTCAGTATCGTAATTGAAAATCACATCAGTAGGTTTAGTTTATCAAATACGATATAATTTACATACGCGTATTACTTATCTCATCAATAAAGTACTCAACGCATAAATTATATAAAATTCCAATACACAGTTATTAGAAAGTACCTAGTCACTGATGTTAATAAAAAGATTTAATGTTTTAAGAACAAAAATATATACATATCATTGATGATAACAAAACTTATTCCACACAGTCAGATTTACAAATACCATGTAAATATTGTAATCCACAATTCTTAAAATCTAATAGTCATTCATCATAACAAAGATATTTCAATCATTTAGTACTATACCATTTTCATCCGATCTTCTTCTTTTTTATTCATTTCATCGTGTATAACTTTTTCAACGATTGACCTTAGCAGCCTGTTTATTTCCTCCTCCGTGTGCTTTGTGCCCTATTACAATTATGTACACATGTTAATTTCCAAGATATATTCTAAACATTTTGAACAGGTTGTACTATATTCGATTTTTTTCTTTACCTTATATGGTGAGCGATTTCCATCTTGTCCATGTGCATACTTTGGTATTTCTCAAGGATTAGTTACCAGTATTATAAGGATATTTGTTGTAAGTATTCATACTGTAATGACCCAACTTTCCTGTAAGTTGAGGTCGTTACTATGAAAATAAGTATAGTTTTTTTTTTTTTTTCAAGAAATTAATTTATAAGTTGAGGAAAAACTTTAAATAATAAAAATAAATAAGTAATTAAAGTGATAAATCAAAATACTAATCGTGCCCATAAAACAAGAGAAATACATAAAATAATTGAACCGAAGTTCTGAAATAAACCAAAAATATAATTACTGAAATATAAATGCGGAAAAACTGAACTATTCCCTATGGCGATCCACGGTCACTTCTTATCATTCGCCAGCTTGCCCTTGCCTCTCCCTTTACCTGAAAGTTTAACATTAAAAAGAGTGAGTATAAATTTATACTTAGTAAGAGTACCATATTTAGTCTCACTATGTGTTGTTAGTCTCTTTGTTAGAGTCCTGAAATAAAGTACCACGCGCTATGGTGCTCCCGAACGCACACTATCCAGTAGTCCCACCGGGACTGAACTGGGCTCTCGGTGGACCCGAAGGAATCACCCTAAAAGAGAGTCGGGCTGTAAGTGATCGCGTCGAATCACGTCTCAATAGCTACACAGACATATATAGGGGAGGACCTTGATGGACCCCTCGTGGTACGACTCTAACCGGCAGACCAACAGAACACTATAGGCTATAAATGCTCAACATAACACCAATAACTTGGCTCAAACACACATAACTAAAAAATAACGTATAATCATATCATACACCAATGGTGTTGCATCTCAATAAAAGGGTTACCGAAGTAACCAAATGGTCATATTTCATCTCAGTTATACTGAAGAGCACATGATATACAAGATATACATGCAGCTTTAAAGGGATATAGGGAAAAATCCCTTACCTGGATATTTGCTACAATATGATAATTCACTCGTTGACAATCAGGTTCTCCGAATACTCAATCCTAACCACCAGTAAAATTAAAAATCAATAATTTTGACTATCACCCTACTGTTTAATTAATAACCAAGCTTACCCAACTTACCCCAAGATTATAGTTGAATCCAACACCACCTTAAATGGAAAATTCACAGTCCTATTTCCACCAATTTCACTTGGACCTTCAAACAACCATAGATCAACTTATTCCAAATACAATTTCATTTAAGATAAAAAAAAAAAATTAATTGGATGTACCAAACCCATACAAACTCACCCAAATGGCTCAAAAGGTTACAAGAGGCTAAACTTGAAGATGGCTCGATTAGAAGAGGCTTCGGCTCGGACGCGGCTCGATGGAGAAGGACTCACGCTTGCAGCTCGAAACAGTGGAGACGGCTCGATTTGCTATTCGAACGCGGCTCGGTGGAGAAGGACTCACGCTTGCAGCTCGAAACAGTGGAGACGGCTCGACTTGCGATTCGGATGCGACTCAGTGGAGAAGGACTCACGCGTGCGGCTCGAAGGCATCCCTAACCAGCTAACTCAGATTTGGACGACGCAACGGAGGCGGCGACGTTTGATGGCAGATCATCTCGGTCGTCAGTGAGGCGCGGACGAGCAACGACTAGTCTTCAACGATGAACGCCCGGCGCCCGACTAATGATGAACCAAACGACTTTCTGTGGTTGGCTACCGACGTGCGGCTACCGGCGAAAAGGAGTGGACGAAGAAGATCTTGGTGGCGGCTAGGGTTCTTTGTGAGGAAGAAGGTGATGAATAGTAACTATGGCACGCATCCCGAGTGAGTATTTAAATATATAAAAAAAAATACTAATAATATTAATAATAACAATACTATTATTATTATTATTATTTAATTTCCCCCAAATAACTCATCTTTTCCTTCATCTCTCCCTATTCCTATTTAATTTTCCCTCTCTCTTCATTAATAACCATTCTATCACCTCTTTTATATTTTTCCTTAATAATTATATCATTCCATAATATAATTATTCTTACTCCTTCATAACTTTCTACATACACATATCAATATTTACTCATAATACTTCCAACTTTACAAATTTAATTCACCAACCATAAATTCAAAACCAAATTTTAACAATAGAATTCCAATTTTCAAAAATTAACCACACACATCTTTCCAAAACCACTTAATCTCCACAAATTAAAACAATTTCACAAATAACACCCAAAATTAAAAAAAATATGATAATAAAAAAAGTAACCTAATAGTTTTGAGGTGTTACAATATTCCCTCCTTTGAGGACCTTTCGTCCTCAAAAGTTTTTTTTTTTAATCCTCAAATAACTCAAGATAATGAGCTCTCATGTCGTCCTCTCTCTCCCAAGTAGCTTCCTCAACCTCGTGGTTTCGCCATAGAACCTTAACCAAAGCAATTCCTCTGTTACGAAGCAGTTTAACCTCCCTTGTCAAAATCTCAACTGGCTGCTCCTCATAGCTCAAGTTCTCCTTAATTTGTAATGGCTCATAATCAACTATATGTGAGGGATCTGCTACATACTTCCTCAGCATGGAGACATGAAACACATCGTGAACTGCAGATAATAACGGAGGCAAAGCCAAACGATAAGCTACGGGGCCAATCCTCTCAAGAATCTCAAATGGCCCTACAAAACGTGGACTCAACTTCCCCTTCTTCTCAAACCTCAGAACACCCTTCATAGGTGCTACCTTCAGAAAAACCATGTCCCCCACGTCAAACTCAAGATCCCTACGTCGTTCATCAGCATAACTCTTCTGTCTGCTTTGTGCTGTCAACATGCGAGCTCTAATCTTCTGTATGGCTTCGTTGGTGGTCTGAACTATTTCAGGACCTAACATCCGCTACTCACCAACTTCACCCCAACATATAGGGGATCTACAACTCTTACCATACAACGCTTCAAACGACGCCATGCCAATAGTAGTCTGGTAGCTATTATTGTAGGTGAACTCCATCAAGTGCAAATGGGAGTCCCAACTCTCTGAGAACTCCAACACACAAGCTCGTAGCATATCCTCTAGAATTTGATTCAAACGCTCTGTCTGACCATCAATTTTAGGATGAAAAGCTGTACTGAAGTCCAATCTCGTGCCCATGGCAGCCTGAAGTCCCTTCCAGAACTTGGAGGTAAAACGGGCATCTCTGTCGAAAACTATGGACACTGGTACCCCATGCAACCTTACTACTTCCGTCATATACAATTGTGCCCACTTACTGGCAGTATAAGTGGACTTTCCTGGAACGAAATGCGCTGATTTCGTGAGCATGTATACAACAACCCATATCACTGTATAACCCTTCAGGGTTCTAGGCAGTCTAGAAATGAAGTCCATAGATACATTCTTCCACTTCCACTCTGGCACACCCAAGGGTTGTAACAAACCTACTGGCTTCCCTCTTGGTGCCTTCACCTGTTGGCATACCAGACATTTACTAACAAAATCTGCCACCTCTCTCTTCATATTTCTCCACCAGTAAACTCGCTTCAAATCCTGGTACATTTTTGTACTGCCTGGATGCATAGAAAATGGAGAACTATGGGCCTCGGTCAACAACTCGGTCTTAACTACGCTGTCTGCTGGCACACATAACCGTTTGTCAAACATGAGTCCCTCATCAGTGGATATAGAGAACTCCTCAACTTGCCCTGCTTCTACTAAGCGGCACCAAATAAGGGTCAGTAAGCTGGCCATTAATAATTCTATGCCTCAAAGTTGGCTGCACTGACAACTGAGCTAACTGCGAGGTAACTTCCCCTACTGAAACTGCAATCTCAGCTCTCTCAAGGTCTCTATGCAAATGAACCTACCTAGTAATGAGTGCTGCAGAATGTGATACCTTCCTGCTAAGAGCATCGGCTACCACATTCGCCTTACCTGGGTGGTATAAAATCTCACAGTCATAGTCTTTAACCAATTCGAGCCATCTTCGCTGCCTCATATTTAACTCCTTCTGAGTGAAGAAGTACTTCAAGCTCTTGTGGTCAGTGAAGATCTGAATCTTCTCACCGTATAAATAGTGCCTCCAAATCTTCAGTGCAAAAACTACTGCTGCCAACTCTAAATCATGTGTAGGGTAGTTTTGCTCATGATTCTTCAACTGACGGGAAGCATAAGCAACCACCCTACCTTGCTGCATCAAAACACAACCCAATCCTTTCTTAGAGGCATCACTGTATATCACATAATTACTAGATCCATCTGACACTGTAAGGACCGGTGCACTAACGAGTTTCTGCTTGAGATCTTGGAAACTGCTCTCACACGCTGGACTCCAAACAAAATGAGTCCCCTTCCTGGTTAGTTGGGTCAAAGGACTAGCCATACGAGAGAATCCTTCCACGAACCTCCTGTAATAACCTGCTAAACCCAGAAAACTTCGAACTTCACTAACTGTAGAAGGTCGAGGCCAATTGGTAACGGCTTCGATCTTCGCTGGGTCCACAGAAACTCCCTCACTGGATACTACATGACCAAGGAAAGACACCTGCTTCAGCCAGAACTCGCACTTAGAAAACTTGGCATACAGCTTATTGGCTCGAAGGGTCTCCAACACCAGATGCAAATGCTCCTCATGCTCAGCCTCTGTCTTGGAGTAAACTAAGATGTCATCAATAAAAACTATCACAGAAATGTCTAAGAAATCCTTTAACACCCTGTTCATTAATTCCATAAAAGCAGCAGGAGCATTTGTCAAGCCAAAGGACATTACAATAAACTCATAATGTCCATAACGAGAACGAAAGGCCGTCTTAGATATATCATTGTCCCTAATCCTCAACTGGTGATATCCCGAACGTAAATCGATCTTAGAGAACACAGTGGCCCCCTGCAGCTGATCAAATAGGTCCTCGATTCTGGGCAACGGATATTTGTTCTTGACTGTCACCTTATTAAGCTCTCTATAGTCAATGCATAGACGCATCGACCCATCTTTCTTCTTCACAAACAACACTGGTGCTCCACAAGGTGACACACTAGGTCGAATAAAACCTTTGTCCAGCAGCTCCTGCAACTGGACCTTCAGCTCTTTCAGTTCCGCTGGTGCCATTCTGTATGGGGCTCTCGATTTGGAGACGGCTCGAAACAGTGGAGACGGCTCGACTTGCTATTCGGACGCGGCTCGGTGGAGAAGGACTCACGCTTGCAGCTCGAAATAGTGGAGACGACTCGGCTTGCGATTCGGACTCGACTCGGTGGAGATGGACTCACGCGTGCGGCTCGAAGGAGTCCCTAACCAGCTAACTCAGATTTGGACGACGCAACGGAGGCGGCGACGTTTGATGGCAGATCATCTCGGTCGTCAGTGAGGCGCGGACGAGCAACGACTAGTCTTCAACGATGAACGCCCGGCGCCCGACTAATGATGAACCAAACGACTTTCTGTGGTTGGCTACCGACGTGCGGCTACCGGCGAAAAGGAGTGGACGAAGAAGATCTTGGTGGCGGCTAGGGTTCTTTGTGAGGAAGAAGGTGATGAATAGTAACTATGGCACGCATCCCGAGTGAGTATTTAAATATATAAAAAAAATACTACTACTACTAATAATAATAATACTATTATTATTATTATTATTTAATTTCCCTCAAATAACTCATCTTTTCCTTCATCTCTCCCTATTCCTATTTAATTTTCCCTCTTTCTTCATTAATAACCCTTCTATCACCTCTTTTATATTTTTCCTTAATAATTATATCATTCCATAATATAATTATTCTTACTCCTTCATAACTTTCTACATACACATATCAATATTTACTCATAATACTTCCAACTTTACAAATTTAATTCACCAACCATAAATTCAAAACCAAATTTTAACAATAGAATTCCAATTTTCAAAAATTAACCGCACACATCTTTCCAAAACTACTTAATCTCCACAAATTAAAACAATTTCACAAATAACACCCAAAATTTAAAAAAAATGATAAAAAAAAAAAAATAACCTAATAGTTTTGGGGTGTTACACATACACAACTATTCACATCGTTATACGGAACAAGTAGTCAAATTTCAATTCCAACAAACAAAAATTTTCAATATCGTAATTGAAATTCACATTAGTAGGTTCAGTACGTCAAATACAGTATAATTTACGTATACATTACTTATCTCATCAATAAAATACTCAAACCATAAATTCTCTAGAATTCAAATACACAGTTCTTAGAAGTTACAAGTCATTGATGATAACAAACAGATTCAATTTGTTCGTAACAAAAATATATACATCTCAATGATGACAACATAACCTATTTCACACAGTCAGAGTTACAAATACCTTGTAACTGGATGAATATTTAATTAATTATTACCTATTTCACGCTGTGTATGAATACAAATACACTTATTTGTAAACAACATTTAGTTTTAGTAAATTTTAACTAAATATGATACTTTTTATTGCTTGTGAAATTGCACTAACATCCCCTAAAAATATGGCTGTAATTTCTACCCAATTTTCGGATTTTTAGAATTTAAATCAATTAATTAACACTATTTTATAATTATAATAGATGTGCTTAATAACAATTTGAATTCAAACTTTAGATAATATCCCTAAAATAATGACAAAGATAAATTCACTAGTTTTGGATTCTTTATATTTCATACTAATTATCAAAACTTTATTAAATAACAGTTAATATATATTTTTAATAACAATACAAGGAAGAAATTGGATTTTTCACTGGGTTGTTCGACACGTGAGTCTCCGATAAACTTCCCTAACTCTATAGTACACATCTCATTGTTGGAGCTAGCCAAAAGAAAATTCAAGTTGAAGACTTTGAAGGGGACGAAGTAGGAAACTCCAATAGTTTGTGCAACTGATAGAAGAATTTGGTGTTAATTTTTGGGTTTTTGTGGAAATTAGGATTTTGATAGGTGTTAATTGTGTGTTGGGAGTTTGATTTAAATTATAAGGTATTTGTGGTTTCTTGAATAATTGTATTTAGGATTCAATTTTTTCAGTTAGGTAGGGGTATTTAAGGCATTGTTCCAGCAATTATTTTTTTTTCCATATTTTTCAATTTTGCTATTCTATCAATTTAAATAAAAAAATTTCATTTATCCAAATTAAACATTTTATTTTGCTCTTCTTCTTGCCAGCTCTTTAAATTAAGAGGAATAGTCCAACTAATTTAAATTTAGGATAATTCACACACATACATAGACATTTTTAAAAATAGTAAAATAAATTAAAATATTCTGATGCATTTTTAAAAATAGTAAAATTAATTAAAATATTTAAAGCTATAGCAAAATTTTGGATTCTATTAATGATAGCCACTGATAGACTTCTATGACTGTCATTCAATCAAGTGGCATTGATAGACAATGATAAAAATCTATTAGTGGCTATCAATGTCTATTATTGATATAATCTGAAAATTTTGCTATAGCTTTAAATATTTTGTCAAATTTGCTATTTTTTATAATTCTCCTATATATGTATATATATATTATAAATTTTTAACGTGGGTTGCACGTGAGAACCTAGTTAATATATATTTTTGCTAAAATGAATAAATAGTTTGCAGTGGTAAATTTAAAAAATAACAATATTAAAGAAATATAATAAAACTTAAATGAGTACTTTTTATATATAATGTTTTTTTTACATTTCTAATTTTTGAATTTTTCTAATATTTTCCTTCTCTATAATATTGTTGTACTTTTTTATCAAGCCATTTTTATAGACTAATTTGAATTTTTGTTGCCTGAAAAAAATAATATTACATTTTGTATATTAGATAAATTTTTTTATATAAATATAATTTTAAGTAATGAATGTGAGTATGAGTCAATGTAAAAAGAAAATAAATAGTTATTATTTATTTTATTTTATTTTTGTATTGATCAAATAATAAATCGTTTGAACTTTAATGTCGAATAAGTATTTTATTTTTTAAAAAAAGTTTCATTGAGTATGTGGATGCTTTTTTTTTCTTATAATCATCAACACATAAAAAAAACTTAATTAATAAAAACAATTTACGTCTACAAACCAATGATAATAGTAAAATTTAAGATTTTGACAAATGGGTAAAATATATATTTTAAAAAATTGATTCTCCTCTTAACCAATTTTGAAGGTAAAATTGTCTCTTTTTTTTTTCCCGAGAAATGGATAAATATAACCATGTAAAACAAATTAAAATATAAAATTACAAAATTCAAGACTTTATTGGATTTGACTTCACAATTAAAATATAAAATTACAAAAATTAGATTATAGTTTTGAAAAAATGTTTAAATGTGTTTCATAATATATATTTGTAATTAATAAAACTAGTCGTACTTATCCACTAAGATTTAGCCGACCATAAATTATTATTAATTTATTTAAAGAATATAATTTATCTTTTAAAATTTTGGTTAAACTACAATTTTAGTCTCTATTGTTTGGAAAAAGTTAAAGGTTAGCCTATAGTTCGATAGAATCTCATAATACATAGTTCTTATGATTTGACAACCTTCTAATAGTTCCTACAAGCGACAAGATTTTCTACGATTTTATCAAACTAAACAGACTAAATTTTAGATATAAACCATAAAAACTAAATTCTATCATTTTAAAACTATAGAGACCAAATTTATAATTTAACTCAAAAATTTATATCTTATAATATATATTATATTAAAAAAAACTAATTGAATTTATAACATGACACATTCAATTTAAAAACATAATATATAATTCCGTCTTTTAAAATGTAAAACTCGTATTCTGGATACAATAAAAACATAAAAAATCTGTTTTTTCATAAACAAAATCAAGATTGTCTATCAAACGCATACATTTGTTCAACTTCAGTATATCTAAATCTGAATTCCCTCAAAGCATTCTATAATTAATTAATTAATATTGGTTCATCGAAAATCAAAATGACTTTGAAGGTCAAGATTCCTAAGAACGTGCGGAAAATGGAGGAAACAACTAACAATGAGATTGTACAATTTGTACTGCATGCATTCCTCTTCATCATCAATCTTGTGTACTATATAAACTTCCCACTAGTACATCTCATTTTCCATCACAATATTATTGTCATTTTAATTATTATTGTTTCTTTTCATTTCTTCTATTTTAATCACGTCCTTAATACATAAACAATAATATTCCCCTAACTCAACACTATTACTTTGGACAGCTTTTTTAAATATAATATTGTTGGATTGGTTATTGTAGTTCGTGTGTTGTACTAGTATGTAGATTATAATAGTGTGTTTAGAATTAAGATTATTTTAGAATAGGTAGTAAACTGTAAATACAGTAACAAAATTCGAAAAGATAATTAATATTGTAATCATGTGTAGGTTTTGATAATTAAAAATACCTCCTGCTATTAGAATCGATGCTCCAAACATGTAGCTCAATAAACTTCAACATGTTTCTTCATTCAGTTTTTTTATATTTTTAAATTTGTAACAATTTAACCTTTCAATATAATTTTATAATTTACAATATATTATAGTCTAGTTCAATAGTTGTTGTCATTTAATATTTATTTGCAATTTATTTCTCACCGTTTAAATTTGGTTGAAAGGATCATTTTTTAGTTGAGTAAATTTTAGAATGAAAATTGAACCACCAACTTGTAAAATAGCAAACTATTTCAAAATTGAGGTAAACTCATGTTAATATATACATAAAAATTCAAACTTAAATGTGTTTATAAAACTATAAATACTGAATTAATATTGTTACACAATATATACCTTGTAAATTTACTTTTCAATTATCAATATTTTTTAATACTATATATATATATATATAAATTAAATTGATAAAATGTTTATAGAGAGACAAAAAAGTTATATATCACAAATTTAAAACTAAGACAGATCCTTATAAATTTATAGGTTTGAATACAACACTCACTACAAGAAATAACGATTACTATAAATAACAAAAAATGTTTTAAAAACTTTTTATAATCTTTTTTGAAGATATGACCTTTCATATTATTAAATGTTTGAGCCTTTATAGCGTTTTTGTATGGTTATAATGAAGGAGTATGAAAGTGTATAGCTTTTTAGTGTTGCTATGAAAACATGTACTTAAAAAGAAAATTAATAAAAGTATCTAGGTAATTTAAATAATATTCAATTGATTTATTTATATAGTATCAAAAGCAAATTATATATATCAAAAATAAGTTTGAGAAAAATTATGACTTTTATAGCTATGAGTAGAAGCTATAAGATAACTTATAGTGACTTGCTATTAAAGAAAATTTTTCATTATCTTTTTTCAATTTCCCTTCACTTTTGTTTATTTCATTCCCTAACCCATTTTATTTCAAATATGTTACATATTATTTTAGTCAATTTTAAAATCATTTACATAGAATTGATAAGTATAGGTTACATGGAAAAAAAATAAGAGTAAACATATATTATGTCACATTATACTCTATACATTATTTTGCTACATATGATTAAGAAACATGAATAAAGAGAGAATTAAAAATATTTTCTTTTCAATTGCATAAGTGAAGAATCAAAACGTCCGTTCATTATATATAAGTTATTATTGACTAACTAAAAGTAAACTAAAAAATAATAGTCTTCAATAAAATATATCACACACACAAAATCAAAACTGACATATTCATTAATTACCTAAAATAAAATATAAATCATATTATCTACTTTATTATTTTATTTAGTTAGTACCATTTAGTGAGTTGGTACCATATACATATATATATATAGATAACAATTTGTTTGAGTTTATCTTTTAAGGCCATAAAAAATTGACTTTTTTTTAGAGTTTCTTTTTAATTTTTTTTGTGTATTTGGATGCAAAGAGGAGATTATTTCTTAATAATCAACAAAATAGAATTTCATTTTGTTCATCTCTCTTCTTCAGATCAGAGAAGCTTAGAAAGAACACAGAGGTATGTCTTCAAATCATTAAACCCTATTCTCTAATTTCTTTCTCTCTTCTGTATTTCATTTTTTCTCTCCCAATTATTCATCAGTGTATGAAATGAGAGATCTAGAGAAGGCATATAAAAAATGGTCTCTAATTAATTTTGTGTGTGGATTATTCATGGGAGTCTCAAGTTCTTTCTTCCATTCATAACCATCTAATTTTTGTTTTTTAATTTTTAAAAGTTAAGGTTTTATAAACATTTTTTTCATAAACATTTTTTTTCTTAAAAACTTTTTTATGGCCTTAAAAAATTTTAAAAGTTAAAGTTTTATAAACATTTAATTTAACATTTAAACATACGAGTTCCCAAGAATATATTTTTCTTTTTGTTTTTTTGGTGACTATATTCTTGGGAACTCGTATGTTTAAAAATTAAATTAAATTAAAGTAAATTCTTCAAAAAAGAAAAAATAAAAAAATAGTTTTTTTTATCAAAATTTTCTAAAAAATTTAGGGTTTCAAAAATGTCAACAAAGTAATTTTGAAAGATGCATGAGAGAAAAGACACTCAAAATGCATCAAAATCTTACAACTTTGAGAAATAATTCAAACAGTATGAGTTAATTAAATATGTTTTTGAAGGGATTTTGCAGGAAATATTTTTTGAGTATGTCATTGACACCATGGGAGGAGCATATATTAATTGATGAAGACAATGGAATTGAAGAGAAAGAAAATCCATTAAGAAATTGGTGTAATAATAATGGGGAATTAGAAGAAATTATCCAATTATCAAAAAGTGGAGAAGAAGCATTATTATTACCAAATGAAATAGCTGGATCACTTGTGGAAGATTCAACATTATTGGATTTGGAGGAAAATGATCATAATATTGATGGAGTTTTAGAGAGAGAAAATTCAAAATTATTTCCACCACCATCCATTAATGTTCATAATGAAGAACCCTCAAATTCAAATAAAGCAAATGCAAAGAAAGAAGAACACAATGCTAGAGAAAGACAAAGGAGGTTGGAACTCTCTCACTCCTATTTTTCACTTCGCTCTTTGCTTCCCAATGCTAGAAGATCAAAGGTTAGTATATATTTCACTTTTTTATTTTTATTGTTGTTGGTTTAAGATTTTGTTTCTTTTATCCATAAATTTTAAACAATGTCTTATAGGTTTTTGAAGTTTAAAAACTATCAAATTTTCAATCTTGTATATAGTCAAGGGACAACCTCGACAGAATAGATCCTTATGAGAATCTAGTAAATAATTTGAAGTATGAATTCTTGAATACGTTCTAGAAGTGCTCAAACCCACCAAATTTACTTCAATTTCGATCCTTAGACAAAGATTACCTTAACATCAAACCTGTTGAGATAAATAATATGTTTTTAGACCCAAATATTGCCATAAGATCTAAAAGCTCTCTGGACAAAAGAGATCAAAATTCATTCATTGTAAAAACTGTCCAAGTTAAATATGATAAGGCAAAACCTTTTATAGGGTCTCCTACTGAAGCCTTAATGCCAAATGATCAATCATACATGCCAAAATTACAAAATAACATCTCTACTTATAAATATTTTACAAAAGAAATAAAATTGAAAAACATAAAAATTATGATCAATAAATATAGATGAAAAAAACGAAAATATATGAACAATATATAGTTTGATATCCTAGGCACTTCAAATCAAAAAAGGGTTTGGAGTCACTAAATCACATGAGGTTTAAAGTGAGTTGAATACTAAATATTCTTCACAATAATTTGAAACCCTAATAATAATTTGAGGTTTTGTTTGCAGAAAAGATGGAGCTCAGGAACCATAATCGACAAAGTTGTAGACTACATTCCAACACTACAAAAAGAGATTGAAAATATGAACCAAAAGAAACAAAATTTGATAAAAACAAAAAAAATTATGAGCAATAATAATGGAAGAGTATTAGTATCAGTTGATGAAAACGAAGGGTTGGATCAATATTATAATAATATCAATCCAACTGTTTCAATCCATCAACTTTGCAAAGGAGAAGTCATAATCCAAATATGCATAAACCCAAGAAATAATAATAATAAGTTCTCAAATTTGATTGAAAAGGCAGAAGCAGAAGGCCTAAGGATCATTGGTGCTTCCACAGTTTCTGTTTCTCATGACCATCAGATTATTACCTCCCATTTGCATATTCAGGTATTTGTACTATTATGTTCCTTTGGAAAAAAAATACTTATGCTTTGTTTTTGTTTTTGTTTTCCATTATATTATATATATATATATAACCTTTGGGGTGAAATAATTTGTATTCTCAATTAAACTTATGCTAATTTGATGATAACCACAATTTCATTATTTTTTTAAAATCAAATTTAGGTTAAATTATAAGAAATGCATTGAACTTTTCAAGTTTTGGAACCCCATATCTTAATTCATTGATTATACAGTGTAAATGTCAAATAAATTAACTATTTATTTTATTAAATAGTTAATCATTAAAAATTCACGAGATTTAGGACCTCAATCCCATTAAAAAGAACCTTAATCTTGTTTGCTTAATCTTGTATGTTGTTAAAAAAAACTTAAAAGAATTGATGGGTTTCATCATTACACCTTAAAATGATGAATTGTGTGTTTGTGCAGATGATGGATAGGAGTTTACAAGAAGCTGCTGATTATGAATCAATATTAAGCAAAAGGGTAATCTCTTGGCTATGTTGAGTCATATACATACATATATACACATACCACACTATATAGAAACCAAATTTAATCTCTTCAATTTGAGAATTCTATTTGATTATTTTGTTTTTAACCTTTAAAGTGTTTCCTACTATGTTTTTGTAAACTTATTCGAGATCCATTAAAAAAATAAAGTACACTTATTTCTCCATTTTCTAACATTAACAAAATGTTAAGATGAGAAACATATGGATTAATAAACGAAGGAAAATTATTGTAGGGAAGAAAATTTCTAAAATTATTTACAAATATAGCAAAATATCACAATCTGTTATTTATTATAGATACGATAAATCAAAATGAATTACTGTTTATAGACATTATAATACATATAGACACATATAGTAATCATGAGGTCTATCTTGGTCTAAATATTTTATTATTATAAATATTTTGATTCATTTTGCTATATTTGAAAATAACTCATAATTAAAATAATGCTAATATAAAATTAGATCTCATTTGATTAATTTTGGTGTTGTCCTGCATCCCTACGACACATGGGAAGCACTTCCAATCTATAATAAAAATAAGCATAAACTTGTTGACAATTAAGAGTGCTTAATCCAATTGCGTGTCCGAAAATTACATCAAATTGTTATTGATTATGGTTACAATTAGGCTGCTGTTATATTATTACTATTCTAAATGAAAAGTTATGAATTTTGACTCTCTATTCTTACCGTTTTACCATTATCTCTCAACCTTTAGAGATAAAAGTGAAGATAAAACGGTAAAAATAATAGTGAGTTTGACAACAAAATTTAATTTTAAGTAAACACGATTAAAAGTCATCAATTACATTTTTAGTTTATCGGATTATAACTAATCTATCAATTAAATTTCATTTCAATTAAACCAATTTTCAATAGGGTGAAAATGGGCTAATTTAGAAAGAAATTAAATCCATATGAATACGTGATATATGACTAAAAAGAAGAATAATCCAACATTTCAGTACTTAATTGGAAATGTAAAATAATTTTTGAGTTTTTATTTTATGTGGGAAACAAATATAGAGTACTATAGATTTGAATTTGCAACTTCAAGTAAAAAAATTGGATGCTTTAAATGATTAGTAGTTATATTTTAGATGATCTTGGACCATTGACATAATTGACATTTAGCAAACAACTAAGAGAAAAAAATCAAGAAGATAGCATAATTTAGGTCAAAATGGGCTCGAGAAGCCAAAATGAGAATGTTCAACCTTGGGCATTCACAAATCACGTAATGAGACATGTCATGCATGTTGCAACCTAAGGGATCACCTTAAGGCTCAAAATATGATTGAAGAAAGATGATGGACCTCAACAACAACCCTAAGAATACATAACCAAACAGGGCATGCCCCTACCACTTCCTTAGACTAGTAATTAAGTAAAAAAATGAGCCCAACAAATAAATTTAAAATCCTAAGGGATCCTTTGGATCGAGGAAATTGGAAAGAGAATAGGGATGAGATATGCCCTTTTTTGGTTCAATGTTTTGTAGTTTAGGCATGAGAATAAACTATTTCCATCCATTATTTATATGTCCATGAACTATATATTGGGATTGATGCCCTAAATCTTGTGGTCTTGTAGTTTGTAATTGTATATATTATACAAACATTTTATTTATCTAATAAAATAAAGTGTGTTATTTTATTTGACATTTAGTTGCATTAACCCACAAAACCAATAAATTAACATCCAAAATTATCTTATGTAACCTAAACATGTATGTGGAGACATACAAGTGGATCATGTTTAAATGATAACCTAAATGGTCTGTAGTAGATGGATAAGGCTGGTTATCTTATCTTGGTGACACTACGAATACGACCTGCTTTGTAGTTGTTACAATTGTTCTAAAGTGCTACAAATGATTTGATCCTAATTATTCATGTCGAGACATTAGAGCAAGGGTATTCTATACAAAGAGTTTGTATAAGATCGGACCATGAAATGAATAATCTCTCTTATTAACACCGTTACTAGTTGAGACTACATTGCACCAAGATGACCATAGGTGACTTGACCTAAATCCTGAGTGAGTTGTGAACTCCTGCCTATGAAGGCAGTCCTTTAATTTGCATGGGTGAGAGTGGTTTGTATCGCCGACTCAATAGGTATACCATTTTGGGGATTCGTTTGATTAGGGAATTGGGAACACAACTACACAAGAAGGAATTCACTCATTCTGTATAGATAGAGTAAGTAGAGAAATTGCTCTCTTAAAGGTTGATTCCAGGGCTTGAACAATGTGGCGCCACACCCTCTCTTGGCCCGAGAGGAGTTTAGTTATAGTAGGACTATACCTATTGTTCATTAGAGGGATTATTGGTGGTATTTAAGGAGTTAAATGTAACTATAGGGGCAAAACGATAATTTTTGGCCTAGCTGTATTTATGAGCAATTTGTGAAGGGTCATTGCACTGTTGATTGGTTATATCTAATGGACACAAAAATATATCTACAGTAAGAAGAGTGCAACTATTGGTCTTTAGTGAAATGACGGATAGTTAATGAATAGTGTTAATTTAATTAAAGAGTTTAATTAATTAATCTCACATCATTGAAGCTTTAATCTGTAGGTCCATAAGGTCCCCTTGTTAGCCCAATAAAGATAAATGAGAATCAAATTTATTTTGGTTTAATTTGAATCATTCAAATTAATTAAAGGGAATAAATTGTATATGATACAATTAATATAATATATTTGATACATTATAATATAAAGTTTTTATGAGAGAAGTTAATATTTGAATATGATTCAAATAATATAATATGAATAAGATTCAGAAATAAATTATAGATTAAAAATTAATATGGATTCGATTCATATTAGAACTATAGATCATATAAGAAGATCTAAACCATTGGTTATATATAATATAATATAATATAATATAATTTGAATTTATATTAGATTTATATTAATATGAATTTAAATAAAAGAATAACTCCCAGAGTTATTCTACGTGATGGAGGAAGGAGGTTATTTTGATAACTTTCCCCTCCATCTCTCTTCATATCTTTTGGTTAAGATATAGAAGGGAGGCATGCAATCTTGAGGAAGGGATTTTGACTATCTATTTGTTTCAAGAAAAAAAAATCTCCCTACAAATATTTTTCCCTTTAACAAAACAAAATCACAGCAACCCCACAAACTCTCTATTGTTTTTTTTATCTTGAGGATAACAAGGAAGATTTCGTGGTGTTCTTTGGGAGGTTCGAGAATTGTTGGAAGGTTCTACAAAGGTTAGTTTTCTTTTCTTCTTTTCCTCCATAAAACATGTTTAGGTGTTTTCTCTGTGTTTCAAGTTGAATTTCTTTTGCACGGCGTTCACACGCTTCTGCTATGGGAATTCCATTCTTTCACTATACCCATCCAAAATTATGGGTTTGCATGACTATGCACTTGGAATTCAACTCGTCGAACAGTTAACTCTTAATGATCCCGACCGAAATTGGCTCGAAATCACCTTGAGAACCTCAACAAAACATTCCTGTCTCTAGTCTCGACCGAACAAACTGCTTCGAAATTGCCCGAGAGCCCTTAAATTTCCTCTTTTGACCTTCAATCTCGATCAAAATCATCCTTGCGATGGCCCAAGATCTTCTTAGACTTGCCTCTCTGCATCCAATCTCGAACGAACTGGAGCTCGAGATTGTTCGAGTTCCCAACTTCTTAAGCATTCTGTCTCATCATCTTGGCCAAACAAGCATCGAGATAACCCCGAGATCAACCTTCTATCCCATCACATCTCACATTTAGCTAATGATCATAAAGATTAATATAACATGAACTTATTTTTTTTAATAATTTTATAATTAGTTTATCATTGATTAATTAGAATTGATTAATTATTTTATAATTAGTTTATCATTGATTAATTAGAATTGATTAATTATTTTATTGATTAGTACATCATAATTGTATACCTTCATCAAATTTACTCTATCAAATTACTCATTTTACAAATAATACTAGTAATTAATAAATAATTTAATTAATATTACTATTTGATTGTTAAATAATTAATTTTTCTCAAAATTTTGAATTAGATTTATTGTTTATCAATTGAATGTATTAAAATTTTATAGAGTTTTCATAATTAATTTTACAAATGAAATACAAAAATGAGTAATTCTCATACATTTTTAATACCATTCTCATTTCTATGCACAACCAAATACAAACATCCTTAATTCTAGCAATCTTATTATCAGATTTATTATTTCTAGGTATCATTAATTTCCAGCAATGCTATTCCCATTCCAATTCTCTCAATCCAAACTGTTCCTAAATTATTTTCTTTATTATAGATTATGCATTGATTCAAGGTTACCCACCTTCATCTTGACATACCAAATATGGGGTGTATAAAGGCAGCCAACATCGAGCAAGTACCCTTCATAACTCACCTCTTGTATTAGCTAGATTTTCGTTTTGACCTAGACGTTGGACTTGGCATTATTTTACTGTGTTGATCCTAGTTACCTTCATTTTGACATACCAACTATGGGAGCACATGAAGAAACATTGAACAAGTACCATTTAGGTTATTTAGGTTATGTAGTTTAGGTTATTTAGGTTATTTAACGTTTTCCTTTGAATCGACCTAGACTTGCACTACTGCTACATCATCAAAGTGGTAGTTATATAGTTTCATTTTATAATTGTGTTTAACTGTGAGTTTATAAATTTTTGTTGATGAAAGCCTTTATAATTCAGTAAAACTAATTTTTAAAAAATTGTAAAATGTTGAACTTGTTCGATGAAAGCCTAGGTTATAATGTACATAAACGGGGGTTTATAATTCAGTAAAATCAATTTAGAAACGTAGGTATATCCATATACATATAATTAAAACATAAAGTTTGAGGAATGCTAAATCTGTTGATGATATTGTGTTCGATCGATTCTTTTCGAAAATAAAACAACAATAAAAGGAATTCGTTCAACTTTTAACTTTAATTTTCATTAAATATCATTTTTAGTCACTAGCATTATTACTGTATATTAATTACGATCAATTTGATTAAAGGGTGGAAGATGCTCAATCTAATTGCGATTAAAAATGATGTGAGAATCTTACTATCATTACCGTTACATATATAATATATTGTTGCTGCTACATAGGAGAATTATATGAAAGTTAATGGGAGAATTACAAAAAGTATCACAATCATTATTACCTTCACCAACTAACCTAATTTTACCCTAAACAATATAAACAATAAAAATTAGAAGACATATTATATTAAATGTCCGCTGAGGCAAGAATTGCAGCTACTCTATACGCAGCCATGCGGCTACGCGCCGCCTACTATTTCCAAAAGGAAAACCCTGACCCTGTACTCAGGTATAACTCTATAAAGGTCGTCGAGAAACCAGTCACTTCTCAACAAGTAGAATCCCTACTTTTTTTTGAGGACCTTCCGGAAAAACCCCTCCTTCTCCTAAAAGCTAAAAAAAACTAAAGTACAAAATCTACAAGTTCCTGTTAGTTTTTTAAATGAAAGCAGGATGAATTTACTCAAGTTCGCCGCCGTACCCATTTCCAAATACAGAGGAAACCCCCACGGGAGAGAAATACTTTTTCATAAAGATATGAGGGAACCCATTTTCAGGTCAACCCCCGAGGACAACGAGCCAGAATAAACACAAACACCCTACTAACCCTCCTCGATGGACAAGAAAGCAGGCTCGATGCTAAATATGAAAAAACCTTCATTAAGAAATAAAAAAAAAATCTAATCTAACCTAATTATATTAGAAGACATTAACATTAAAGACGAGATTATTTAAATAGCAATAATGAAAATTCTTGAAACATTGAAACAAAATTGAAATAAACCTCAAATCTCAAGGTATAAATAAAAGCTAGGAACTCTTTGCAAAAATAGCAAAAAAATTTATGATAACAAGTCCATGTCGCAACATTTTCTAAATTGCAAAAGTAGCAAATTAAAAATCCGATAACCTTTATAATTACCGTCTAATAGTCCTCCGATAGTCCTATGATTATCATCTGATATCACTAATTTTTTCATGTTCGCAGTATGCAAAAAATAAGTGTCATGAGTTATTTTTTTTTTAAATGGTTTTGTCATTTGATGCAATTTCTCTAAAAGTAATGTTAGTTTTTTTTTAATATTTGAAAATTAAGCCTAATTTCTAAGGAAGTTAAAAAAAAAAAAAGTTTAGAGGTAAGAACTTATAGATGGAGGTTTGTTTATTATGATTGGGAAACAATTAGGGAATTGCATTTGGTTTGTTTAACAAAGAAAATGATGAAGAAGGTAAGAGTTAATAGTTAGTTAATAGTTAATAGAAGGTTGGGCAAGTCTAAAGGAGCTTTTGTTGTTGTCTACATTCTATATATAGACATCAATAAAATACATAAATAAAATCATAAATTAAACCTCTCACCAAAAACAGAAACCTTTAATTCTTCTCTTCCAATTTCACCTTCTCCTCCCATGGATCCATCCTCTCCCTTCATAACCTCCTAACCAAAAACCTTCCTCCTAATGCCTCTGTTCTTCATAATTATTAATTTAAGTTGATCATTCTCTCTTGCAATCACCAAATTCTCCCCCCCCCCCCCCCCCCTCCCCATTTCTCTTTTCTCTTTTCTTTTTTGTTTTTTTTTTTTCTCTTTCTTGCCATGGCAGATCATTCAACAACACGTTCACACACAACAACAACGGATTTATACAGAATCCTTGGAATCCCAGTCAAAGATCTCTGCAAAGGATTCATGAAATGGCATCCTTCTGTGAAGAGCCCTAAGAGCTTAACGTCCATCAAAGAACCTAACAAGGTGCGTAATGTAATAACATAGTAATCAAAGATCCAGAATTCCTTAATGGTGTATTAGAGGTTTTGTTCTTCTACCTCGATTTAATTACACAGACCAAGCAATTTTGTCCAGATTAGAGATTAATCTTGAATTAATCAGAAATCATATCACAATGATTAAGAGAAGAAGAAAAATGCACATAGGGACTTACCAAATTATTGAAATGTGTTTGTCTTGTAGTCCAATGGTAAAAACGAGGCGTACATAATCAGCTCTCCGACCACGCCATTAGGCCCGAACCAGCATCAGAGCGTAGACGAGAGTTTCTTCGCAAACATATCGAGGACAATCTCCAGAAGCAGTAGCCGGAGAAGCAAGACGCCGACGCCAAGTCCGCGATCATTGTCGAGAAATACGAGCCGTAGGAGCACGACCCCGACCTCATTAACGAGAGATGAAAAACGAAGGAGCAATTCAGATTCGGAATTTCTAAGGGAACCAATATCGAGAAATTTCGGTAGAAGAACAGACGTACCGGAATCAAACGAAGAAGCCCTACGGCGGATTTCTTCAGAGGCTAGCTACATTGGATCGCTTTCGAGAAATACGAGCAGAAGAAGCCCTAAGAGTACTCCAATCATATACTCGCAATCGACGGCGCTGAAGAAACCACCTCCGGTAGAGAAGAAACTGGAATGCACGTTGGAAGAATTGTGCGAAGGATGCATTAAGAAGATTATGATCACAAGGGACGCCATTGTTAATGGGTTAGTTACTATTCTTCATTATCAAAATTTTGGATTTTTCTTCCTAACATTTTTGTTTTGTGTTTATTATACTAAACATTCTAACTATTTGGTTTCAAAATTTTCATTCTAACCTAATGATTTTGTTTTTTTGTTTTGATTCAAATCTTTTATGAATTGCAATAGATTATGATAAACAATGATTGCGATATTTGTAAGTTCAAAATTTTCATTCTAACCTAATGATTTTGTTTTGATTCAAATCTTTTATGAATTGCAATAGATTATGATAAGCAATAATCTATAGATGGTGATATTTGTAAGTATTTTTAAAGGTTTTGATATATAAAATAATTTTTCATTTATTAATAATGGAACAACAGTGTTTACAAAGTTCAAATCTTTTTAGTTATTAAACTATATTACAAAAATTTAAGTAAATTAAGGAAGACTATCACCTAATAAAATTTATTAATTATAAGGTTTACTTTCATGAAAGTGTAAATTTAAAGAACCAATTTTTCCTTCATAGAAATAATGAAAAAGAAAAGTTTAATCTTTCTGGATGATTGACAAAAGGATTAGAATCACTTTTTCCATTTTTCTAAAAAAAACCCTATAAAAATGTATTTAATTTTCTAAAATATTTAAATTTCTAAAATTGATTGGGATGATATGAAATATACATTTAAAAGTATAAAATTTAAGATTAAAGGACTAAAAGCATGTTTTAAAATGATTATAGATAGTTTGGATTTAATTATAAAGTGTTTTTAATTTTTTTTTACACGTGCACTTAGAAAGTCAATCCAAACATGTTTGTCTTAAAAATGACAAAAGTGATTTTGATTATTCAAACTTGAAGAAGCATTATGAACAACTAAATTGAAGGACTAAATTTCATTTTTTTTCCGCCTTTTTTGAATGAAACATAAATTGTTCCTTTTTCTCCAAAACTTTCAAAAGTTTTGCATAGTTCATTTGTATATATTTTATAACAATGCTTTGATCTATGTTTACCAAAGGAAAAAAGAAGCAAAAACTTATAATTATTATAGGGTAGTAACCTAACTAGCATTTACACATGACAATGACAAACAGGATAATTGTACAAGAAGAGGAGTTGTTGAGAATAGAAGTAAAGCCAGGATGGAAAAAAGGAACAAAGATCACATTTGAAGGAAAAGGAGATGAGAAACCAGGTTTCCTCCCAGCCGACATAACGTTTTCGATCGATGAGAGAAGGCATCCGTTGTTCAGTCGAGACGGCGACGACTTAGACTTAGGAGTTGAGATTCCTTTAGTGAATGCACTAACCGGTTGTTCAATCACAGTACCTTTGTTAGGAGGTGAAAAAATGAGTCTCTCATTTGATAACATCATATATCCAGGCTTTCAAAAAGCTATCAAAGGCCAAGGAATGCCTAATCCAAAGCAACAAGGAATTAGAGGTGACCTTCGCATTCAATTTCTTGTCAATTTTCCCTCTCAATTGACTCAACAACAAAGATCTGAAGCTGCTACCATCTTGCAAGATTGTTGTTCTTGATCTTTCCCTTTCAAACCGATAAACCGATCCATCTCCATGTTTTTGGAATAAGCTGAGAGTTCATTCAAGGGGAATAATATTGGTAAGATCATTCTATGATCTCTCAAGAAATTCATTTCTTGGTTTATAATGACACAAGAAAAAGCAGATTGGTGATCAATGATGAAAATGAAAGCATGCACTTCAAAGCCTCTACTGCCATTGAAGTTCTTGTGATTGGAACTCTTGTATTGGTTGGTTGGTTGGGCAGAGAATAGAATGTTGTGGAGTGATTTTAATTTTTATCCGTTTTTAAATTCAGTGAGAAAATGTTTTTAATCATTAAAATCAATTTTGAAAGTTTGGAAAATGTGTGATTAGAAGTAAAAATTGAAATGATTTTTGAGTGATTAAGAGTGTGGTTTATTCTAAACATGATAAAAATGTTTTTAACTATTTCAAAATCACTCCAAAATATGAACTAAAAAATCCAAGAATATCCAAAGGATGCTAGGCATTGTGAATGCAAAGAAGTGTCTTTGTTTCCAATATTAAGAGCTAATACAAAGAGGACTACACAGAGTGGTGGAACTTTTTACTGTGAGAAATATAGTCACTCTATTCATGTACTTTTGGATCCACAAATACAAGTGGGAGACCAAGAAATTACATTATTACTCTATACAATATTACTCTAGGGATTTTATTGTGTATTTTCATGTTGGAAGCGTGTGACAGACAGTCCAAATAAATAATCACCAAATAGAATATTTGAGAGAAAAAAACAAAATACTTATATGGAAGACTCTTTGAATGTTAGTTGTTTTTACGATACAAAATATCAATTCTATTTATACGATTATTTAAATTCATAACTTCATATTATAATTAAATACATGTGGCAATTAAATTCCTACTTAATTTATCGATGTATCTAATTCTAAATAAGTTTGTCAGTTCTTCATCGATTAATATATAACTTTCAAATGTCTTAAACTTTGTGTGTGACTTATTTGAATAGAACATGTTTTAATTTTCAACATCCCCTTAGCATGTTTTCTGAAAACTTTAGGCATAATTCTCAACTACTTAAAACTTAAACTTTGAGTGGCTTCATGAAAATATATGCAATTTGATATTTTCTACAGATATTCAACTTGAACCTATTTTCTTGAGATATAATATCTGCTAAAGTGAAATCTTGTATCAATGTGTTTGCTATGATCATGAAACATGAGATTCTTCGCTAGAGAAATTGTTGACTTATTGTCTACATAGATCGTAGTTGGATCATCTTGCAAAAGCTACAACATATTTTGTTTCACAAGTTGATAATGTCACAATAGGTTGCTTCTTAAAATTTTAAGTAAATGCAGTATTACCAACAAAGAAAACATATCCACTTGTACTTTTTCAGTTATTAACATCTTCAGTCCAATCACTATCACGATAACCTTCAAGCTTGAATTCCTTAGATTAATAATAAAATCACCCATAATCAAGCGTGCCTTTGAGGTAACGAATAATTTCTCTGTCTTCATTTCAAATGAGTAGTTACAGAAGATTCTATAAAACGACTCACCAATCCAATGTTGAAAAAGAAAATTTGGTTGTATGCAAGTCAAATATCTCGAATTTCTAATCAAGCTTTTGAAATATGAAGGATCAACATCTCCTTTTTCATATTTAGACAGTTTTGTTCCAATTTCTATCATAGTTGTGACAATTTAGGATTGATTATCTTGAACTTCTCTAGAGTTTCTCTAGTACCATTCTTGAGAAATGAAAATACCATCCTTTGGCTTCTTCACCTCAATGTCAAGATAATATGACATCAACTCAGTATCTTTAATTTCAAATTCGTAGGTCATTTCCTTCTTGAGATCTTTAAAAAAATTTACACAATTTTTTGTAAAGATCATTAAGCCATCCGCGTACCAACAAACCAACATAATATCTCCACTACCATTAGTATTAATATAAAGACGGTGTTCATAAGGGCATCTCAAATACCTATTGTCAAGAAAAATGTCTTGATTAAGCTATTCCACATTCTTGGTGTTGTTTCAATATGTACCACAACTTTTTTAAATTTTAGATCATAATATTCTTGACTTTTTATGGCATAACCAAGAGGTTGTTCTAAGTAAACTTCTTCTAGATATTCATTCAAGAATGTTGATTAAACATCCATCTGAAAGATCTTCCATTTACTTTGAGCAGCAAGCACAATTAACAAAACCTTTTGGTCTCCAAACAAGCAACATAAGCAAATACTTTATCGTAATCCATGTCTTTCTTTGAGAATAGGCTTTTGCAACTAATCTTGCCTTATATCACTCAACTTCTTGTTTTTCATTTATTTTTGTCTTGAACATCTATTTGACACATAAAAGAGTAAAAAGTTCCTAAAGCATCTAAATATGCTTACCTTGGAGAACAAGAGACTGTCTATTATAATTACAAAAGATCTAACAACTGAATAGGAGGAATAGTTGGTGGGAGTGCTGAAGAAGAACAAGTTGGCAATTTGGTGGACCTTAGCAGATGTTAGAGGAATTTAGAGGAATCAATACTGTAGTTTGTATGCACAAGATACCACTGGAAGATGGGTCCAAACCATGCCACCAACCTCAAAGGCATCTGAACCCCGTTTTAAGAGACATCATGATGAAGGAGATATTCAAGCTACAGAAGACAAGTATAATCTATCCTATTGCTGTTAGCAACGAATGAGTAAGTCCTATGCACGTGGTATCCAAGAAAACATGTATCACAATACTTTAAAATGATAGAGGTAAATGTGCTTGTAAGAGTTCAAAACGGTTGAAAAATGTGTATAGATTTTAGGAAGTTAAATTCTATAACTAAAAAGGACCATTTTCTAATTTCGTTTATTGATTAGATGCTTAAACATCGTGCAAGAAAGTCTTTTTTTATGCTTCCTTAACGAATTTACAGGTTTTCATTAAATTCCTATCTACCAGGGAGACCAGGAAAAGACAACCTTCACATGTCCATTTAGACAAATGCTATTCGGTTTGTGTAATGAACCGGAACCTTCCAAAGATGTATGAGTATTTTTCTGAGTTCATTAAAAGTTGTATTGAAATTTTTATAGATGATTTCAGTCTATGAGGATTCTTTTGATATTTACAAAAAGAAAATAAATAAGAGAAAGTGAGAAGTGAACTTGTGGACTCCCAACTCCTTAATGTAAGGAGTTACCTAAGGTATAAAATTGACATTTTTATTAGTAAGGTCCACAATTCCTAGTGAAGTTGATGGCTCCACCCCCAACCCCTACGCTCCCAACATTTTGGGCCTAACACACACCCTAAGGAAACCCTCCACATCCAAAGTGGTCAACCAATATATTGCAGGGGAAACAATTTGAACGTACAAAATTCTCATACTAGAATCCTTGAAGACCTTACAATAATATACTCCAAATGTGATTTCGCATTATAAATACGGTTGAACTACAAAGCAAACCACTGATGATATGCACAAACGGTTCAAAATCCATCGTCCTAAGCATCCATATCTAAAATTATTAAATAAAATATAGAGATGTGAGTCAACTCAACCCCATAGATTTAGTAATAAAAAATAACTATTGTACACTGCTTTCAGGAGTGTTACTTGATGAGCTGTTGGATAGAGGTTGTTGTCGAGCTAAAAATGGAACTTCCACCACCTTACCAATGGTGTTTTCTCCAACAATTACACTACCTCCAATGGAAGCAGCTTTCTTCTTTATGTAGCCAAGACCAAAATGCTCCGACTCTTTTCTTCCTGGTGCATAGCTTGTAAGTTTTCCCACCTACACAAATTTTCTTGGCATGGATCAAAATGCATACACGTTCAACCTAAAACATGCTCATACTGTAAAGGGGAGATTCTGTTAGTGACAGTTTGGAAGTTTGATGTTTGAGGCGAGGAGAAATTTTTCATTGACAGTTCTTCAGATTTTAATACTCCAGAGAGAAGTTCTGGAGAACATTCAAATCCTATATAATCAGTCTCTTCACAAAGAAAAGGAAGGTTCGTGATTAGGGGCGTATTTGACAAAATATTTCAATTTCCACAAAATATTAAATCTAAAATAGAAAGAAATAGCTACCCTTTTTCCATCAATGGTTATTGGGCTGCCAGGTTCCACCGAATCTGATAGCTGAAGTCCCCACAATCTCTGTTTTACTCCATCATAAGTTATTAATCGAGATATCGTCTCTTGTCCCTTGTAACAACCTTAGAGATTAAAATTTGAGTGTTCGATCAACCATAGGTCTACAACAATAATAATAAAATAAAATAAATAAAAGGAGAGAGAGGCAAGGAATGAGTACCCTTGTTGAGAGAAATTGAATTCCAAAGACCAGCTTCAAGTACATTGAATTCGTCGGTAAGCTCTTTCTGGGGAGCTGGCATTCCTGCAAGACTTGAGCCAATCATCGGGCCATCCAAGATTCCAGGAATAACAGCATTAAATAAAATGGTTTTACTTTTTCTTTTCTTTTCTTTTCTTTTTAAATTTTTATCATAAAATGAAGACAAAAGGTGTTTCTATAAGTGGATATTTATAAACAATATCCCAAATGAAAGAAGATATATGATAAACTATAACTACAGAAAGGAGGCAGCTTGGGGATTAATTCTTAATGATTACAAAAGGTGATTGTATACGTTGATTCAATGAACCAATCGATGTCTTGTTGTTTCCAATGAAGATCTGAGCATTCCGTTCTAACCACAAGTTTCAAAATGGTTTTTCTTTGATAGGAGAGAGAAATGAAAAATTACAAAATATAAAATAAAATAAAAATCCACACAAAAGGAGCAAAATAGAACAAAAAGGAAGTTCAATCAAGCAAAATAAGTTCAAGCGAATAACTACAAAAATCCTTTGAACATCAAAATTTTGGGTGTAAATTGTAATCGAACAGGGGACTAACATCTTCTAAGTGTCCCTTGACCCCTCGAAGGAGGAGTGTTTGACCCACCGACTCCATATTGGTGTTAAATAACTAAACTCCACTAACTTCAAAAGTGTTCATGATTGAAGTTTGCATAGAACTCCATTTTTTTCTCTCTCTCCTTCCCTGTAATGTCTCCTAACTCCATACTAAACAACTCTATACTCCAAATAGAGACTTCCACCCATTAACTCTAGACTTATAACTCAAAGTTCCAAACACCTCCCGAACCTCCAGAAGGAACCACAAAGCATAAATGCCAACAGGCCAAAGAAAATGACCATAAAACTACACGCTCTAGGTTAATCTAAGAGGAAACCAACCACATCAAAAATCAAAATAAATTAAAGAATAACTCTGTCGGAAAATCATAACCACATCACCATAGGAAGAGGTCAACATCCTAAGCCCCATCCAAGGATACAATACTACAGCCTATCAAACTAGTTGACTTCTTCAAAACCAAATCCAACGTCTTGACTCTTTCATGAAGGATTTAGCACACAAAAGTTTAACCTTCTTGAGAATTCAAACTTCATGCTCGTTCCAGATACTAATACCTCGGGCCATGTCTGTATCTGTTCTCTCAAACATTATAAAATAAAAAATGATATTGCAAAACACAGGACAGGTTCAACCGAATATTTAACATGATATCATGTTACAAAGATTGCAAGTCATGTGACATAAATTCCACCATTAACTTCATCCATTGTAAAGAATCAATATGATCATATATGGCATTGAAATTTCAAGTGCATGAGACAATAGAGAACCAGCACATCAAAGAGCAGAAAAACATTAAAAGATGCACACCTTGAAATATCCTCAGCTTTTCCCAAGCCCTTGAGCCCATTGGAACAGCACCTAGAGAAACTAGAGCTTTCCAAACTGGTCCAGCCACAGCAGGTGATATCAACAGTGAAAAGCCTTCTTCGGAAATGACATTTCCCACCCCCACAGTAATTGGCATGCCGTTGACCTGCATAACAAAGTCCAAAATTCAGTGATATTCCAAATAATCTCCATACATTTCAAAACTGGAATTTGAATCTAAATTGGTAATGGTAGAACAAAATTAATTTTTGTTTTTCATATGTTCAGCCCTTACAAGAAAGGGGAGAGTTTCTGTCATGCTTTCAATAACGCTTTTCTTAAATATTCAATAAAAGTGTTGATTCTCGTAAAACACTTAGGTTTGGGAGAACCAAAATTGCCTATACAATTCACTAAAGAAATATCTATACAAGGTACAAGAGTGACCAAAGAAGGAAAGTGTAGAAAAAGGCATAAAAGGAAAATATAACAAAGATATTTACAATAAGGGAATATCCCTAATATTAGAAATTTAGAACTATAACACTCCCCCTCAAGTTGGACATATATGTTAATCATGCCCAACTTGTTACCTAGATAATCATACGTGTTCAATTCAATGGTTTCGTGAAGATATCTTCTAATTGATCTCCAATCTTCACATATCCTGTAGATATCAAACCTTGTTGAATTTTCTTACTTACAAAATAATAATCAACTTTAATCTGTTAGTCCTCTCATGGAACACTGGATTAGACGCGATATGAAGTGTTGCTTGATTATCACACCACAATTTTGTCAGTGTGGTGATTTCAAATCCCAACACAACAAGAAGTTGATATATCCAAATCAATTCACACATGGACTGTGCCATTCCTCTATATTTTGATTCCACACTTGAACGTGACACCACATTTTGCTTCTTACTCTTTCACGAAATCCATCAACAAAGACACAATATTTTTGAAGTTAATCTTCTTTCTTCTTTAGATTCTGCATTGATGATTGAGAAACATTCAATATTCGTATGACCATAATTTTTATAAAACGAACCACGCCCAGGAGCAGCCTTCAGATAACACAAAATCTATTCCAAAGCAATCCAATGATCAACTGAAGGGCATGACATATACCAGCTCATAACACTCACTTAATAGGCTATGTCAGGTCAAGTCACTGTAAGGTCATTAAGTTTTCCCACTAACCTCCTATATCTTTCAGGATCTTTTAGCAATTCTTCATCTTTTGTGAGCTGTAAGTTAGGCATCATTGGGGTACTTACTACATGACTTAGCCCCTAGCTTCCTTGTTTCAGTCAACTTGCAAGTACATCTCTCTGTAATAATAGTATTCCTTTCTTGCTTCTTATTACATCAATTCCTAAGAATTATTAGGACATGCCCAAATCTTTTGTTTGGAATTGGCAATGGAAAAAAGTTTTTAGGGATTGGATACCTAAAGCATCATAACCAGTAATCACAATATCATCAATATATACAACTAGCAGAATGACACCACTCTCAAATCTTTTAAAAAAGACCAAATGATCTGACGTGCTCTTTTGCATTCCAAAGCCTTCAATCACCTTACATATTTGCAAAACCAAGCCTGTGGATTCAGTTTTGATCCATACACAGATTTATGAAGGCAAACACACCTTTCCCTCCTTCCCCTAAGCAACAAAACCCTGGTGGTTGTTTCATGTACACATCTTCTTAAAGATGACCATGGAGAAATGTATTTTTAATATCAAGTTGATGTAAAGTTCAATGATTGATTGAAGCTAATGAAATAAACAACCTTACAAATTTCATTTTTTTCCACTGGAGAAAAAGTATAAGCATAGTCAACGCTTTAGGTTTGTGCATAGCCTTTCACTACAAGGCATGCTTTTAACCCAACGACAAAACCATCCAGATTAATTTTGACGACAAACACCCACTTGCAACCTATGTGTTTCTTTCCTATAGGAAGAGAGACTAAATCCCAAGTACAATTGTCATCTAACGGAGTCATCTCCTCCACCATTGCAACGCACCAACCATCATGAGACAAGGCTTCATGAACAGTTTTAGGGATGAACTCTAATGATGCAATGAAAGAACATGGAGAAGACAACAAATGGTTCTACAAAACAAAAGAGGAAATAGGATGAGTGCACTTATGTTACCTTTACGGAGAGCAATAGGAAGATCCTCATTCGTTCCCAAATCCAATGACGAAGAAGCCTCTGGTACAGGGCATGGAACTAAAAGAGAGGAAGAAGCCTCAGATGTAGGGCATGGATCTGAGTTGATCATAGACCTTAATGATGGGCGGACGAATGAAGGTAGACACAAGTAAATCATCCTCTGACACCTTATGCTCCCCTTGACTTGTATACGAAAAGAAATATTGTGAGAAATAAAAGGAGGAATGTTAAAAAACTGAGACATCAAGAGAGACGAGATATTTATTTGGATTGGGACAATAACACCGATACCCTTTCTGAACACAAGAATAATCAAGGAAGATACATTTTAAGGCCTTTGGATCCAATTTTGTATGTTCAGGTTGAACATCTCAAACAAAGCAGATACAACCAAATATTTCGTGTGGAATGGGAAACAAATGTTGTTTGGGGCTTAAAGAACAAAAAGGTATCTCAAACTTAAGAACGGAAAGACCACGCGATTTATGAAGAAAGGGGTTGTAGAAACAGAATCAACCCAAAAAGAATTTGGAACATTCATCTGAAACATTAAAGCTCTGCCTGTTTCAAGAGGATGACGATTCTTTTGTTCCGCAACCCATTTTGAGATGGAGTATCGACACAAGAAGATTGATGCAGAATGCCATGAGAATCTAAATAAGATTCAAGTGCATGAAAGAAATATTTTTTTCGCATTATCACTCCTTAAGATTTCAAGAGTACCACTAAACTAAGTTTGAATTTCAGCATGAAAGTTACAAAAATGAGAAGTTACTCCGAATGATTTTTCATTAAAGATAACCACATTACACAAGAATAGTCATCGAAAAATGTTACAAAATACCGAAACCAGCCTTTTGACTCAATTGGACACATACCCCAAACATCAGAATGAATTAATTCAGACAGAGCACTAGCTCATTTTATTGACTCGAGGATACAAACTAAAACGATGAAATTTAGCAAACTGACACGCCTCACAATATAAGGAAGACAAATGTTGAAAGTGGGGATGAAGACTCCTCAACACAAAGATAGACGGATGACCCATCCGACAATGTTTTTCAAAGGGAGACAACGTGTTGGAGCATGTGATGGCCATAGGTATTTGTGGTTCAAAGATGTAAAGAACTCCAAAATCACGACCTTTACCAATAGTATGCTTCGTCGTAAGATACTGAAATAAGCAATAACAAGGAAAAAAGCAGCCACAATAATGAAGATCACGAGTTTATTCACGGAAATAAAATTAGAAGAGAAATTTGGTAAATTTTAAACTAAGGACAAAGAAATTGATTTAGTAAGATGGATGGTTCCCAATCCTAAACTAAGAGTGGAGCTTCCATCAGCTATGGTGACATTAGGTGAAGAGGTAGATGTACAAAGGTTAGAGAATAAATTGGGGTTACCTGTCATATGGTCTGTAGCTCTAGAGTCAAAGACCCATTTCGAAATGGAGGGAAGAAGGCATTTAGAGATGTTACTTGCCTCCATGATGGCAATGAAGTTGATGTCGTCAATGACGGATGATACTATTGAAATTTAGAAAACTCCTTTGCAAAAATCATAATTGACTTGTCAAGATTATCGAGTATAGAGCAACAAGTGCAGATGGCACCTTTAGATCCATATTCAATTAGTTTTTTGCACTGTGTTTTGTATGGTCAGGTTTACAACAGTGATAGCAAACATCTTCGAAATTTGTCAGTTGGGTAATGGAATAACCTTTGGAGCTATTTGATCCAACCCCCTTGTTACCTCTGTAGTCATTTGTGTGCCCAATCAAAGCACTGCTAGAATCAAATGACATAACTGCTTGTGGCTTCTCTTTTTGAAGTATTCGAGTATAAGCTTCTTCCAATGATGAGATTTTTAGCTTGACAAAACTTGATCTTTGACCATCTCACATTTAGGTGCAAGACCAACTAAGAAACTCATGATGGACAATTATTTATGTAGAGCCATGAGAATTTTTGGATAAGGGCTAATTGGCATCAAGGAATTGAATTCTACACTCGTATTTTTTCTTCAAAAGGAAATGAGTCTCTCTATTCATATATATATATATATATAAAGACTAATGCTCTAAGTACATGAGGATTATACAAAGAGCATAAAGCATAAAACAAAATCAGCATTCTGCAAACGTATTTTTGACCTCCATAAAGTAACTTGTGAGAGATTTTTCTCCTTCATCAGGTTGATATAGAGTCTTACAATCATCAAAAACTCTATTGATGTTTTCTTTCCCAGAATAACGAAAATCAAGGTATTCCAGTAGTTCTTTGACTAATTTGCAGTGATTTACTCAATGATTTCACTGTCTAGAGTTTTAATTCATAGAAGCATTCTTGAATCTTTTTAATATCATCAGTTGGTGGCTCTTCCTTGATATATTCATTCATCTCAATGCTCCTAATAAAGTGGTGAACATTTGATCTCCATGAATAGTAAATGGATCCATTCAACTTGTGTTCAATTACTTTTGACATCATAGGAATCATCTTTGACGTGACTACTGGTTTCTTGTCAGCCATTACCTCAAAAAAAAAAAAAAAAAAAACAGACAAAATACAAATTAAAATTTCAAGGAAAGTTGTGTAGAAGCAAAGCCTAATTTACCAAAAGCATTTTTCCTTGAATGAACCACAAACAATGAATATATAGCCCAAACTAACAAAACACCAAAGTGGGGAAACAACTCCGACAAAACCCACAAAAGATGAACAATAAAGGGGGCGGGCGCACACGCCTACACACATCAGCGTGTGGCTGTAGCGATAGAGGAAGAGGCAGCGTGTGAGCTTCACGGGCTTAGATGGGCTTCAAATTTTGGAATTTTGTAGATTGATGTCTGAGCTCCTTGTTGGACTGGGTGGTGTCGAAAAATAATTAAGAAAAAGAGACTGAAATTCTGGCAGCAGCAGCTGACGACGCAAAACAAACCAAGGATGGTGGTGATGCGCAAAAGTATAAATCCACCTCCTCCACATAAGAGTTCTAAATTTTCAAAAACCTAAATTTTTGGAATGCTCTGGTACCATGTAAAAGAATTAGGTTTGAGAGAATCAAAATTGCTTACTCCATGCACTAAAGAAATATAAATACAAGGACAAGAGTGACCAAAGAAGGAAAGCGTAGAAAAGACCATAAAGAGGAAAATATATCAAAGTTATTTACAATAAGAGAATATCTCTAATATCAGAACTATAACAATTCTCATTATGAAAAGCAAGTAATGCCTGAAAACTCAAGTGGTTAACAAATGCTTACACTAAAGTGCTGGTGTGTTCCATAAGGTTCTCCAGCTATACTACCAAGGTTCAAATCCTCCATTATCTGCGCTTGCATTTGAGGGTTAAAATAATTAGTACATGTAAACCAGTAATAAGAAATAAAACAATTTTGCTTGTACATGAGAACTGCATAGTGCTCTTTTACTTGGTTGCTTTTAGGTCCCACCAACACTAACAAAGATGTTTGATTGGTAATATCTTGAATTTCTACCTTGTCAGCTAAAAAAATGTACCTGGTTAAAATTCATTTATAAAGTCATGAATCATAAATGGAATATCTAGAAAACAAACATGCATTCATATCTTGAGTTTATGTTATTTTCCTATCTTGAGTTTAATAAATGGATCAAATCAACTTCTAAAACCAAAAGAATAAAAGTAATAACAATTAATAATAAATAAACAAATCCTTTTCTCATTGGTGTTTCAAGGAATAATGCTGCAAATCAAGATAAGTGGTAATCCCTTTCCCATGCAATCAGTATTCCAGACTACTATAATTTACCTTTCGCTTTCTGTGAAGTCCAGATGGAATAAAGAAGCATACGAGTAACTTTTTTCAGAAAGTTCAAGGTGAAAGAAAGATATCACATTTAATTGCTGGAATTCTATGATTAATCATTTGAAGAATGATAGGTGGCGGGAGAGAGCCAGCACTTTATAATTTGCTGGAGTACCTAGTTACTTTCATGTTATTTTCTTCTTACTACCTTTCAGGTTATTGCTCTTGTATGAACTTTTGAATTAGTGTCTTATAGTGAATATATTAATCAGGGATAGTTATTTGGACATCTCGTAGGGCACTTCTTGTTCTCTTCTAACCCTTTCTCTGTCTCAGTCATCGTCTTCAACTGAAGCACGGCGGTGCCCCACCCACTTCCCCCGCTCAAGGTTGTCGAACTCTTAAACTCGAACATCTCCCAAAATCAAGATCCTCAATCCCAATCCCCTCGTCCTCCAGACCCTATCTGGTACCAATATTCAACTCACCATCAGCATTCCCAATCCGACACTCAAACTCTTAAACTCTTCCCTGAAAGCTACCAAGAGTTGGATCGGCGATAATGTCACTAGGTATTTCTCCGGTGGTACAGGCGGTGTTCAAATCGAGTATATTGCAGTTTGAGATGAACCATTTCTTCTAAGTTACGGAGACCAATATTATCCATATGTCATGGGAGTAGTGGCCAACATTCAGGCAACTATAACCAAGGTGAAACTTGGAGAGCAGGATTTAAGTTGTAGTTCCATGCAGTTACAACACGTTCCTTGTAATAACCCAACTTTACTAGAAGGTTGAGGTCATTACTATTTAAATAAGTATAGTTTTTTTTTTTTTTAAAGGAAAATTAATTTATAAGTTGAGAAAAATTTAAATAATAAGAAAATAAATAAGTAATTAAAGTGGTAAACAAAATACTAGTTTGGGCCCATAAAATAAAAGAAATACATTAAAATAATTTTACCAAAGTTCTGAAATCCAAAAAAAATATAATTACTGAAACATAAATGCGGAAAAGCTGAACTATTCCCTATGGCGAACCATGGTCACTTCTTATCATTCGCCAGCTTGCCCTTGCCTTTACCCTTACCTGAAAATTAAACATGTAAAAGAATGAGTATAAAATTATACTCAGTAAGAGACCCATACTTAGTAAAGTACCACGCTCTATGGTGCTCCCGAAGGGACTGAACTTGGCTCTCGGTGAACCCGAAGGAATCACCCTAAAGGAGAGTCCGGCTATAAGTGATCCCGTCTCAATAACTACTCAAACATATATAGGGGAGGACCTTGATGGACCCCTCGTGGTACGACTCTAACCAGCAGACCAACAGAACACTATAGGCTATACATGCTCATCATAAAATCAACATCTCAGCTCAACACACATAATCTCAGAAATACATATAATCACATCATGCACCAATGGTACTGCATCTCAGGAAAAAATCTCTTACCAGGAGATCTGCTAAATAATTCACAGGTTGGCAGTCAATTCCTCACAATACTCAGTCCTAAACATAAACAAAATTAACATTAATAATCTTGTCAACCATCACCTATTGTTTAATTAAGCAACCAAACTTATCCAAGCTTACCCCAAGATTAGGGTTGAATCCAACACCACCTTAATTGAAAAATTCACAGTCCTATTTCCACCAATTTCACTTGAACCTTCAAGCAACCATAGATCAACTTATTCCAAATACCATCTCATTTAAGATAAAAAAATATTTAATTGGGTGTACCAAACCCATACAAACTCACCCCAAATGGCTCAAAAGGTTGCAAGAGGCTAAACTTGAAGATGGCTCGACTAGAAGAGGCTTCGGCTCGGACGCGGCTTGGTGGAGACAGACGCGTGCGGCTGGACGAACGACGTCGGTTGTAGGATTCGCGGCGGTAGGAAACTCACAGTGAAGAGGGGCGGCGGCTAGGGTTTTAACATGGAGGAAGGTTGAAGATGAAGTGCACACAATCCAAGGAGTCCTATTTAATAATAAATATATTATTATTATTTCCCTTCCCTATTCCTATTTAATTTCTCTTTCTTCATTAACCACCCCTTCCATCGCCATAAATTTGCTCTTTTTCCAAAAATGCCAAAGTACTCCTCTCTTAATAATTATATTAACCCACATTATAATTATTCTTATTCCTCCATGATTTTATATATACACATAACCATATTTACTCATAATACCTCCAACTTTACAATTTAAATCCACCAACCAATAAATCCAAAACCAATTTTAACAATAGAACTCCAATTTCCATAAATTAACCACTTATCCTTCCAAAATACTTAATCTCCACAATTTAAACAATTTCACAAATAACACCCAAAACTAAGCCAAAATAAAATGATAATAAAAATAACCTAATAGTTTTGGGATGTTACATTCCTGTTTCTCTGGCCTTCCTTCAAGGGGACATTTCTGACCTCAATTGAATAAAACAATGATTCAGCTCTTGACATTTCTTACACACATAGATCACCTTTCTTTGCATCCATTTCCACATTTTTCAGTTTCCTTCACTTGCAGAATTCCCCTTTCTATCAGTAACTTTTATAAAGATTATTGAAAGTAGAGACAAAAAGCACACACCAATTTACATGGAAACCCGAGTACCGGGAGAAAAACCACAATAGTTTGTGTTATTATTTTCTAATGAATTTACAATACGTACAATGGGGGAGAATAAATAGAATACACGAGGGAATAATAAAAGGAAAAGATTTAGGAATTAGGGAAAATATTCCCATAATCTTTCCATAAATACCCAAAAGCCCACTAATTCTAGCACTCCCCCTCATGTTGGGATGTAAATATCAATAAGACCCAACTTGCTAACACAAAAGTCGAAGTTTGGTCTGAGAAGCCCCTTGGTAAGAACATCAGCAACCTATTGACTCGAAGAGATGTACAGAATGCATATGCTCCACTGTCAAGTCTTTCTTTGATGAAATGTCGTTCGATCTCAACATGTTTAGTTCTATCATGTTGAACCGGGTTGTTAGCAATACTAATGGCGGCTTTATTATCACAGAAAAGCTTCAATGGTGTCTCGCATTCCTGATGAAGATCAGACAGGACTTTCTGGAGCCAAATTTCCTTACATATTCCCAAACTCATGGCTCAATATTCGCCCAAGCGTTGCTTCTGGCCACAAGACTTTGCTTCTTACTCCTCCAAGTTACAAGATTGCCCCAACAAAAGTACATTGACCGGAAGTAGACTTTCTGTCAACAACAGATCCTGCCCAATCCAAGTCAATATATGCCTCAATGGTCTTTCTAAACATCAACCTTTTATCAGGTGTTGTTTTCAATTATCTCAAAATTCTGTTGACAATTTGCACGTGTTCCTCATAGGGAGCATCAAAGCCTGCATAAACTGGCTGACAACACTCACAGCAAAGGAAATATCAGGATGAGTATGGGATAAGTAAATTAATTTACCCACAAGGCGCTGATATTGATCTTTATCAACTGAAACTTGATCATTAGAGTTTCCTAGTTTACAGTTGAATTCAATAGGAATGTCAGCAGGACGACATCCCAACATACTTGTCTCGGTTAGCAAATCAAGGGGATTTAGTCATGATCTTCCTTCGAAAAGTTAGACTACCAGCTGGAAAATACAGTAAATTTCAGCCAAAAACGATAGGTCCTTTTAGAATCTTGAAAATATTTGGTGACAACGCTTACAAGATTGAACTACATGACAATCTACATGTCAATCCTATCTTCAATATAGCTGATATCTCCGAATATTTTCCTCCAGACCAACTACAAATTTCAACATGAACTCGAGGGTGAGTTTTCTTAGGGGGAGGGAAATTGATGTAATTAGAATAACTACATTATAATACTTAGGCTTTAGTGTGGTTTGTAATAGGGTTAGCTATAACCTTTTGTACTCAGGTTATATCTTTTGACCTTTGGTGTTGGTTAGGAAGCTACAAACCTCCTCCTCCCTCAATTTTTAATTGATTCAATTTCAGAAGTATTATTCAGAAAATTACTGTCCCAATTTCAATACATCAGAAGCTTTTTTCCAATTACTCGTCTTTTGAGAGAAAATTGACCAACCAGGATTATACAGAAGATAGAAATGTCGGACAATCCGTACCTAATTTGTACGGACTACAGATGAATCTTCCGGACTGCGGAAGCTGGACCCTTGATAGTTCTACTCCTAATGGATGGTCCTATATTGAGAGGCTTTCCCTCAGCTTTTTCAGTTTGTATGATGTGTTAGATACCTATATTAGTATAGGACATGGGTATAAGGGTAATTAGATATGTCGGCAGTCAGATGGTTATAAATAGGAAGTTGGTGAGGGAAGAAAGGGGAGATCAGTTTCTGGGTAGTTTTTCTGCACTCTTCCTTGAGAGAGAGGATAGGCAGAGAGGGTAGTATTTTACTTGTTCTTAGTTATTTTCTGCATTTTCATCTCAGAATTGATGAATATCAATTCTTCTCTGTAATGGTGAGGTTTATATCAATTGAATAAGAACACATCTTATTGGTGTTCTATCACGATGTACCATTATAGCTAATCTCATGTTAGTTCTTGTGCAAGGATACTATCAAAATAACATAATGAGATCAAGAAGTAAAAGCAAAAGAAAAAAAAAGCACTAAACCCACGAGAGGACAATTAAAAACTTACAAGAACACCTACTTGTTGAGCATCCGAATTATGCTTTCACGTGTAACTGGTGACACAATTAATGTGATGGCATTTTTCTGTTAACAACATGCATAACAAATGAGTTTTAAAATGAAATCGAAACAAGTTAGGATACAGGAAACCATAGACCAAAGAGGAATACAAGCTCGTAGCATTACCATGATCCATGCTTGTGCAATATCAATTGTCCGAGCAGTGGGTGTAACAAATACAGTACTGCACCCCTGTAGTTAACAAAAAATTGCATAAAATATCAATCTTTTATTAGTACAACTCCATTCTAAAAGAATTTAAAGTTAACCAAGCATGTTTAGAATATGATATCAAGGTGTGTCTAGTCAAGACTTACTTGTCCTTGACGTAAGCTTTCAAAATTAGCTGTGCTTTGGTTATGAAGAAACTGACAACGATCATCTCCACTAACTTTGTACACATACATTCATCATTTTCAATAATTACCCAAAAAAAATGGTTGTAAAACACAAAAATACTGTAGAATTCTAGATTTGTGGGGAAATCTCAAATACCAGTAAAGAAGCATAATAAGTTCAGTGCAGAAGATGATTGTATAGAAATAACAATAATAAGAAAGTTGTGGATAACACTATTTTAGCAAATTAAAAGGACATTAAGTCTAGAGCAGTGTTTTTAAAGGCTCAAGGCGCAATGGTCCTCTGGAGCCTAGGCGCAAGGCGCACAAAAAGGCGCGGTTTTTTTTTTCATAAGGCACACTATATATAATATATATATACACACACATATGTATCTACAAAATTGAAAGGAGCAGAGCAACAATGTATAAAATATAAGTATATAATCAAGGTGGAATTGAGACTTAACCCTGATGTATAAAATATTATAAAATTAGTTTTCTACCCAAAAAAACAAAACACAACAGAAAACTACTCTTTGAAATGTATAAAATATTCTTTGAAGCAGAAGCAGAAAAGGAACAGAAGAGGTAGATGAAGATGTGCGTTGAAGAAAAGCCGTGCGGGAGAAGAAGAGTCGTTTCTTAACTTTCATGTAATAGGTTTAAAAAGCCTATATAATAATTTTTTTTTTATTAAAACCCAGCCCATTAGTTATAAAGAAGCCCACGCTTAATGCGACTTGAGCCTAGGCGCGCCTCAAGGAAGGCACGCGCCTAAGCCGAGGTTTAGTAAAAACACCTCGCTTCTTCACAAATAAGGGGTTTAGTGAAAACGCCTCGCTTCTTCACAAATAAGCCCCATCTGTGCGACTTGAGCCTAGGCGTGCGCCTTAGTGAGCCTTTTAAAACACTGGTCTAGAGGAAAAATCCTCGACGAAGTCTTGACTGCAAACAAAGAGGGGGATGTGATCGTCAAGGCTTGAGATCATGTGGGCTGTGGTTTCTTGGACAAGGTCCATCGGAAGATAAGTTTCATGTACGACAGGAGAATGTGTGTGGGAAAATAACTTCATCTGCCAATTTTTCTCTTAATTAACAAAAGCCAAAGAAGAAAGATAATCTGTCACACATGCAAAAGCTTTGGGACCCATTTTTCATACTTAGGGAGCACCACAATTTTTAAGAATTTCAAGGCACTCTCATCATAACGAACTATAAACCACTGACCCAAGAGAATACAATCTCCAGCGTTGCATAGCCAAAATTATAGCCATAAGTTCATGCTGGAAAACAAATTCCAGTAAGCTTGAGGTTAAGAAAAAGATGTAAAGGGGTCAAAAAGAGCAGAAAAGATCTGCTGGACTGTAAGAGTGCAGCACGGTGGCGTCAAGCACTACAGGATGCTCACGCGCGTTACTTTTTAATGGGGTCGTGACTGCTGTTCATTTACCCTATTAAATCATTGTTTTGCTCCCATTTGAAAGAAACATCGATAGAGTAAATTTGATAGGGTAAATTTGATGAATGTATATAATTATGATGTACTAATCAATAAAATAATTAATAAATGATAAACTAATTATAAAATTATTAAGAAAAAAGTCCATATTATATTAATCATAATGATCATTAACTAACTATGAAGTTATATTGATCTCGGGGCTATCTCCGTGGTTGTTCGAATGACATGAAGGACAGGATGCTTAAGGTGATTGGAACTCGGGCAATCACAAGGCCAAGTTTGACCGAGATTGAACGTAGAAAAGCAAGTCTACGGAGATCTCGGGCCATCTCGAGGACGATTCCAGCCGAGATTGAAGGCCAAAAGAGGAATTTTAAGGGCTCTCAGGCAATTCCGAAGTTGTATTCGGCCAAGACGGGAGACAAAATGTTTTGTTGAGGTTCTTGGGGTGATCTCAAGCTAATTCTGTCTGGGATCACTAAGAGTTAAGTGTTCGACGAGTTGGATTCCAAATGTATGGTCATGCAAACCCATCATTTTGGATTGGTATAGTTTATGGGCATAAATGATGCATGGGAATAGCTTATTCCCATGCCTAAACTACAAAACCTTGAACCAAACAAGAGCATGTTTATCCCATACCCATTCCCATCCCAATTTCCTCAATCCAAACTGCCCATTAGTGATAGTTAATGACACCAAAGGCACGAAATGACGATTGGGATTCGGATTTGGCGAGTAGCTAGTTTCAGCAGACCCTTGAAGGCCTAATACACAATTTTTGCACAAGGAATGGCCATATCATAAGACATAAGGTACATTCTCCACAATGTTAAAAGATTCCCAGCTTATAGGGCATTCCAGTTCTTCATCTCTACTGGCTTTTGAGCAAACCTCGTCATCCAAGCACTCCCAGAAAACTTGCTTAGATACAGCTGAGTTTTTCTTAGATTGAATGCCAGCAATGGTATTCGATGCCTTAAGATGAATATGGGAAGGATTCAGAAAAATAAAAGATGAGAAGAGCAATGAGGAGGAAGGTCGTGATCTTCCCCCATCATTTTCTCTCCACCAAACCAACGTCAAGGATGCCAATTGAGTTTTTTCTCTTGTCCGTTTTAGCATACTGAACATTCTAAGCTCAATGAATATACTTGGACGTGTCACACTCTCATGACTACTTTTCTACCGGAAAAAATGTGAACTTCCCCACACATAACATGATATTATATATATTGACCACACTCACTCCCATACATTCTCTTTGTGATCTACCCAATGCTAACTAACTAACTTTCACACCGGGTTCCACTTTTAAACCCTCCATGAGTATTTCAGCAATATTGGAGGCCTAGAAGTACACCATGAAGCAGCCATAAATCTCAATTATTATGTTGAATGCTTTAAAGGACGGTAGAAAAACTTTTATAAGCATTCTATTACGATCAGACTCAAAAATAATAGAACAGACAAGTAGACAGAAAGAAGAGAATTACCCCTTAGTCGGCCAAAATGAGAAAGATCCACGACCTAAAAATTAACAAAATATGAAAACATCAACTCATTTGCAATATATATCTTTTCTTTTTCCAGTTAAGAAACACTTTTATTGATATATGGAATTAAAAAACGGGGTAGAAAAACCCCAAGCTAAGTGAGTAACAGAACAAGAAACTTCTCCAATAGGACATTGTTAGGTACCAACAAGCAAGATAGCACAAAACAGGTGAACAACTTCCTGATACTAAATTATATTGGAATTTAACAAAAGTCTTCAAACGATTAGAATGCAATACTAAACAAGCCATGATATCAAAACAGAAAGTAAGGTGCACAAAAAAATGAAGAACCAGTAATGGCATATTCGAGAGCGCCCCTCTCCTCTTACTATTGATTCAACCATAAAATATCCACCACTTTCTCCTTATTCCAAAACCCTTCTTAAACCTTCTTTCGGTGGACCCCACCTCCATAACAGAACAAATACCCCAAATCTCAACCCACTGAAATCTCGGGTGATTTCCCCTTCTTGCCCTTCTTCACGTATTGATGAATAATCGGAGACCTAACTGACACGAGTATAGAATAGCTACTAGCTATATAAAAATGAAAAAGTGGAGATAATTTACACTATGAGCATGGCTGCTTTGGAAAAAAAAAATCCAAAAGAAAATAAAATTCTTTCTATGGGAAGTTAGCCCCCTTGCATCAGCACTCATAAGAAACTTGAGAGAAGATCCTTTGATTGTACTGCTGTCGTTTTTTCAAAAAAAGATTAGATTCAGAGATAGAGAAATATCCTCACCACTTGTGGCTTTGCATCTTCCTACTAGAGCTTTATTTCCTCTATTTTTTAATGGTCCCTTGCAGTTCCTGGGGATTCCTTCACTCTACTTCCCTCAGCCTCCTCAATGCAAAAGAATTCCCCACTGATCAAACTCTCTAGGGCTTCTTTCTGATCTGTACGGTCCAGGAAGAATTTCAGAAATTTCAAAGACAAGGAGAACTATTTCACTGAATATTTTGAATTCCTTTGCTTATTTGGCTTTGAATTGGTGTAAATTGTCGCTTTATTTTGTAACTGCGGATCATCTTCCTTTACAGCCCGTTGAAGTTTTTTGTGATTTCATTTGGATGAGTTTATCTTCCCCTCTCTTTTGTAAGTTGTAACTTTCCTATGTTTTATCTCATACAAAATATAAATAAATAAGTTCCGTCTCCGTGAGATAAGAAGATAAACAACAGAATCAAAAAGCTTATCAAAAGCATACTTTTTATCACCAACAGCCCAAGGCCAACTCCGATACCTCATGCAATCTTTTGCAGGAGGGTGACACATGGGTGAGCTTCCAGATGATCATCTTATCAAAATTCTTACCATCTAGACTTCTACGGTACACACACTTAGAGATGCAAATAGTGTTTTCTTTCAAAAGGAAGATATAAACAGTTCCCAAACTAAGCAAAGCTAAAAGAAAAAAAAACACCAATAAGAAAAATGTTGAAAGACTACATACAGCAACCCCATTATTGGCTGCATCCAGCGCTTCTTCATCATTATGAAAAGTTTCAATAATCCCATCATCAGAAATCCTTGCACCTTCAACGGCCGCAGCCTCCTGCCCATTGTAGATATCCAAACTGTATTAGAACTTAGCATGTGATACAACTGTTAGTATTTAGTAATGCTAATGATAGAGTCTTGGAAAAAGAGAAATGCGGGACCGTTCTCAATCTCCAAAAGTAATACAATGCAAGTTATCACCAAACAAGAATAAAAAAAAAAAATCATTTCTCTTAAATCAACCCTACCAGCACACTTTATGTCCTTTGTTCCCTCTTTCGTAAATGAATGCATATGTCTTCAATTCATGAATTAACAATACATCTCAGTTCACTTCGTTACCCCAGAATCAAATCAGCATAAAGAAATTCAGCAATAAACTTGGGCAGTATAACAACAAATAGTTGGACTACATAGAGGAAAAAGACTTACAAGGAGGTCCTCATCGATTGGAGGAGGAGAAAGGTCGAAAGGCAGGGCAGAGAAGGAAGTTCTTGTTCTGTTCGCTTTGGTATGTGGTTTCTTAATGTGTGGAGGTGGAAATGGAGGAAGGTGAAGGCGATGAGGGTGGGAAAAAGAAGAGATGGAAAGGTCGGAATGCCATGAGTTAGAGATGAAAGCTCTGCTGGTAGAGGGAATTGTAGAATCAGAGACGAAGAATCCATAGCCGCAGTAAGAAGACGACATTGTTGTGTGTCTGAAATTTGGGGAGCTGACGTCCGATGTGTTCAAATATCAGATTACCATTTTGCATTGTAAAAGGATAAAAATCATCTTTCAGTTTAATTAATGCTAAAATGTTAACGAGAGTGAAAAATAGAAAAAATATATATAATTTAGGATAATAGAGGTATGTTATCTACATTTTCTTTCATTGCAAAATAGAAAATTACTGTCCATTACGGTTCATATTTGTTAAATTTGTAATATATAAAAAAAAGAGGTATTATAAGCTTTTTTTTTTAATTTTTTTGTCATCTAATGAATTTCCCAAATGTTAACATAAATATAAAAAAAGATATAGTAAAATCAAGGGTCTCGTAAAAAATATTTTTATAGTTTAATTTAAATTTGGTTTTTAGATTTGGCACACATCATTTATATTAGGGCAACCAAATCTCAACTATTTTTTTTTATACGATTTTTTGTTTACGTTTAGCAAACAATATTCTAATTATTTTTTTCACGAGCTTTTATATTTGGCACACAAATAACAATTTGAAAAAAAAATATAAAAAATATAGAAGAAAGAAAAAGACGATGGAAATGAAAGGAAAAATTACATAAGGAAGGACAAACTTGAATTTTTGTTTTAAAAAAATAGTAAATTCTATGGATTTTTTCAATTTGAGTCGCTTTTAAGTATTTTGTATGTGTGTTCCATTTAGAAAAATTAACCTAAAATCAAACCACTTATATACACATAATTATTCTTTTGGCTAATCAAGGAAGAACTTTAGTCCAAATCCCAACCCATTTTGGAACAATGAATTAATAAAATTATTATAAATATATGAGTAAAGTATATATTTATACTTAGTGTTCATCGTAATACGTAAAAGATACTATCATTTTTGTTGTTTATGTGTCTTAAGATAATACACATGTTCATGTAATTCATCACGTATTTGTTTATTTTCTTATATGTTATGGAAACATTCTTCAACCCTCGACATGCCTTGAAAGAAAATAAATATATATATATATACACTTATTTTATTAAAAACAAAAGTGAGAGAAATATTTTTTCACGGAAAATCCGATCTCCACGAATCCTCTGGGAATCACCGTTTCGTTCCCCGTGAAAAAAATAGTGTGAATGGAGAATGGGATAGGAGGGTGAGGACGGGGATGAGGGCGGGAAGTGGCATCCCCTTTCTCACGTCGTGGACATCTCTAGTTATGTTATATCTATTTTAATATTATATTTTTTTCAATAATAACCTCATTTCCACAACGATAATTAATTAATAGATGAAAACAAATGTAAAACAAAGGTAACATTAATATCCAAAATATATAAATATTTTTTCAAATTATGACAAACATGCAATGTTGATAATCACAATGCATTTTGTGTAAACAAAAAAGAAATTGAATGAGAAGAAAAGATGTTAGGTTTTAATTTTGGAAACATACATACCAATAGAAACTCAAAATTCAAAGTTGAAACCACAAAGTTATTGGTATACCTAATACACCATTGTTGTCGGATACAAAATGACTACACACCAAAAAGTAAAATTGATTAATGGAAAAAATGTCTTAACAAAATTACTAATAACATACACATTATTCACACAAGAAATTGTTATTTTTAACCTAGTAAAGTTTCCTTTTCAAAACCGACCATTTTAAAAAAACTACGGTTTCTAACATCTTTCTTACAATAAATTGTTATAACTAACCCGCTTAAGTATTCGTCTAATTTTTTTCTAAAACTAACCTTTAAAAAAAAACTACCTTTTGAAAAATCATATAGTTTTTCTCTATCCATCTTGAACGAGATCGACTACCGATATTTCTTTAAAAATTTACTTTTTTTTTTTCAACTTATCAATTATTTTGGCCCTTCTCGATACATCTTAGTAGAGATTACGCCTTGATTCTAGTTTTTTCTTCTTCTTTCAAACCTTTCCAAATTCTTTTATGGTTGAAAACAAACTACTTTATTTAGGGTTGAAAAGAGCTATATTATGTTTTCTTTCAATGGGCATACGTGAAATTGTGAAAAGCAATGAACTTCTCATGAAAGTTGCAAACATCCTTACAAAAAAGAGAAAAGAGGTAGAGATGTTTGTAGCATTGCAAGAGCTTTGAGATTCAAGTTACATGGCTTGTGGCTAAGTGAGAAGAAAATTTTAACTCATAGATTGTTAGGTTTCAAATATTCTTTTTGATAGTTATCGTATTTGAAGGTCTCATTGGTCACAAAATGGTTCGATTGATCATGAGATGGAGACACAAATTAAGAACATGCTTGTATGTTTCATTAATATTGTATTGTATAAGAAAGATTATTACTACTCGACTATCATTGTTGACGTTTAAATTGATACATGTTTCTATTTGAATTGCCTGAAAATATTCAATTTTTAATAGAAGAAAACGGTAAAATTAATGCTTAGTTTCAACCTAATTAGTTTATAATATTTAATAGTTCTTCGTGCTAATTTGAAAGTTGCATAAGAAATTTTGGACCAACCACAAATTGCTTCGTTATTTACCAAATTAACCACAAAAAGTACAAATTCTTGAATTTGAAACTAGTTAAAAATTAGACCTGTGTCCCCAAATTGAGATCGAAAATCTAAATTGATAAATTTTCATTATGACACATGTTTTTATTGGGATTAGAATAATTATTTTGGTATAATTAAATATCATTTACTTCGTGTTTACGTTCAATTGAAATAATTTAACCCATGTTCACGTGGTTAAGTTCATGGGTCTAGTCCATAAATTAAGCAACCTCATAAAACCTATTAGAGAATTCTCCCATTAAGAAAATTGAAGAGCACCCCTAAATATTGAAGTTTGTTGGAAGAGAATCAAAGGCTGAACTCGAACCACATCGTGTGGACACTGAGATTAGTATAAATACTTATAAAAAAAATATATAATCAAACATGTAAGTATTCAAATTCTAAACAATTCTTTAAAAAAAAAAATCTAAACACACCCAATCTCCTTTGTTATCACAAAAAAAATTGCATGTAGTAAAAAAAAAAGATCCCATGAACAAACACAATCCCTAACTAGGAAGCTTTATTTTGTGTAAAGACTTCATGAACACAATCAAATGGAACACCAAGTATACAATTTTCATTTTATCATACATAAAAACACAAAAGATCTCCAACACAACTACAATTACATATACAATTTCAATCATACCATTTTCATTTCAATAACAATTTATCAATGTTCTTACCAAGCTTCAAAGCTTCAAGTGAGAGTGTATTAGGATTCCAGCTCCCAATCTTCATCTTCATAATCTTCCTTCACAATTCTTTTCCCTTCATTAAGAAGAGCTAAACTCTCAACAAATGTGTAATCAAGAAAAAATGAATCCTGAGCTCCACGAATCCCAAGTCCCTTCACAATTTGATTCTGGGGTTTATACGAAACCAATTCTCCATTTCTAGATGTCATAAGCATTTCACCATTTTCTCTACAACCCAAAGCCATTCCCAGCCCTTGAGATGGATCAACACTCAGAATTTTTGTCCAAGATTCAACATCATCATATTTTCTCAGCATCCAAACAGACGAAACGTATCTGTTACCAAAAGGATACCAACCACATTGAAGAACGCATAGTTCTCCTCCAAGCATAGCAACTTTCAAATTCTGTGGAAATTCATTCACCAAACAATCCGGAAGGGGAATTGTGCTGAAATATTCACCATCCATATGAAACCTCAAAATCACACATCGAAATCCTCTGCGGTTTCGGATGAAGGCAATCCAATGAACAGCTTCGTTCATGAAAATCTGTGTCCATTGTGATTTAAGTATTTCATAACAAGGAGCAGAATCGGTAATTTGTCGCCAAGAACCAGTACTAAGCTGATACAATTCAACCCTAGGAGGAAGTTCATAATCATAAACAGGCGGTCCACCTTCAATATAAACTAACCTGACTAATTTGAAGTCGTTTGCGCGAGAATCGAAGCCAAATCCAAGCGCGAATTTGTAGGGCGAGCCGTAAACAGTGAAGATATCGCTAGGCCAAGGAAGAGTGAGGAATCGTTGAATCGAAGGATTCCAGAAGAAAATATTCTGACCCAACAAACACAACAACCCATTGGAAGAGCCTACGAGTTTAAAGCTCTGGTTCCAATTAACATGTGGAAGCTTCAATTCCTTGTATATGCCCAAGGTATCGGAATCGAAATGCAGAGAGTAACGCTCGGCTTTCTTGGAGGCGGTGGAGTAGCAGCGGCGGAGGAGGAGGAGGCGATTGCGATTGCGGTGGTGATTGGTGTTTGATTGATTGAGGTGAGAGAGGAGGAAAGCGGGGTCGGTGATGAGAGAACGCCATGGTTTAGAAACGCAGGTGCAGAGGATGAGGGTTCTGGAGGGAAGTTTAAGGAAGATGTAGAACAAAATCTCGGGCGGGAGAGAATCTAACATCGGAGGAAGAATCGTATTGAGGATAACAAAAATTGGCTGAAATTTCGAGAGGTTGAAGAAGAAGAAAGAAAGAAGGAATGAGTTCAAATTTTATAAAGGAAAAATGAGAGCTGTTTTGTTTCTATTTGTCGTCTCCTTCCAATGTCCAAAAGATTCAGCAACTGATTGCGTTTATCATTTTAACACCTCATTTTCCCCCTCATTGTTATTAATAGCTCATTATTTAATTTGGGTCATACATACATTCATATATATAGTTAGGATGAAGAAATACCAATATGATTAAAGGCCCCATTGAATATTCAACCAATCTATATTAATTAATTTGTTCAATAGCAAAAATTGAGAGTTTCACTCTAACAATAAAAAACAGTAAATTGATTGATTAAATGTAAATGACTATGTCAATATGGATTGGGACTGAGGAATTTTGATGAGGTAGGATCAAATAACGTGTAGACCTAAACATACTTGTATTATTCTTGTTGTTGACGTACCTTTGACTATTGATCTTGGTCTTTCATATTGGGTAACGAAGTGTAACAGTCATTTGAGCTTATAACTTTCCCTCTTGAATGTTTGGAACGATCAAGTTAATGCTCGCCGGGTAGTTACGCTATCTATCTAGGTGCTTTAGTACATTACTCATTCAAATCTTTAATGTCTTCTTTATGACATGCCTATTAAAAATTCATAGAGTTTCAAACTTTTAATTCTAAGCTTTCATCTTAGCTCAACCTTTAAGCTTCCCAAACATAACTCAACCTCTAGATTCCTCAATTATAGCTCGTTGTCTTAGCTCCTCAACTGCTAGAATTGCGAGCTCTTTAGCGATAACTCGTCCTTTGAGCTATTCAATGATAGCTCCATCTATGAACTTTTTAATTATAGTTCAACCTTTGAGCTCCTCATTTGTAGGTCGAACTCTGAGCTTCTCAACTATAGCTCAACTTATGAGCTCCTTAACTCTCTTCTATAGATAAGTCTCTAAGCTCACCTCATGAGCCTACCAAGCTCTTTCTTAAACTCTTTTGAGGAGCCTCTACAACTCGTCTAAGCTATCTTTTAGGTTATACTAAGCTTACCTCATGGATCCATTGAGCTCTTTCTATGCTCTCTTAGGCCCTCTCAAGGGTTCTCTTGAGTAGGCTAAAATTCACCCCCAACAAATCTTAAAATTAGTTTTAAGAGGTTAAATATGGTGAAAATGTGAGGTGAAAGAAATTTGGTTTTTTGAGCAACATGCAATCCATTTATGAGTAGCTAATGATATAAATCAATCGATCACAAAAGTTGAATCTCTTTGTTGGTGAGATAGTTTTGTTAGGTTTATTTCACTTATTTTAGTAAAAATACCAAAAACAAGGGTCATGTAGGTTATTTTTAATAACCATAATTTGAATTGTCATGTATGTGGTTTTTTCATCCAGATTGAGAGAGAGAGTTAACAAGAATGAGGTAAATTAGAAAGAAGAGAGTTTCCATCCAACACCGTTGTTAAATATAAACTTTACTTTATTTGCAATTCTTTTAAAATGTTACTATATACTTGATTATTATTCATAAACTTACTCTGCTTTATAATTACTCTAAAAGTTTAGCTGGCTCTACCAGAAGAATTGGACATCGATAATAATAACGAATAACGACTTCTCAAATGTAATTAGAAAGAGAAAAGAATAAAAAGACAACTTTGGGGTAATTATTTGAGAAAATGGAAAAGGGTTGGTGAGACAACACTACTGATGAAGACAGCAACTTAATAATTAATATCATCATGCCTCTACCATACAATAGTCTTTTTCTACAAAAATAATGATTAAGAAAAAGCATCTCCACTTAAAAAGTGTTTGTAACATTGAAACCACTTGTAAATATATATTACAATTTTAAACCAAGTTAAATTTTAACCCTCTTAATAGTCTTAAAATCTTGATGGATAGTCTTTGAGACTAGATTTTAATTGTAACTATTGGAATTAAACATATTTTATACACAAATTTCAAAGGATAGTTTTAGCAAAATTGTGATAAAACTTCTAAAAATAGCTACAAAAATAGTAAAATTTTATATTCTATTTGATAGAATCTAAAATTTTTACTATATATTTTTAATATTTTAATTAAAGTTTAATATTTTAATATTTTAATTATAGTTTTATTGTAATGTTAAATGGGATTTGTACATATTATACTTCAAAGAAAGGCACTAAATTGTCCTTCACAAGTAGAAGCAAATGAGGTGAGGAGTGGAGTGGAGTGTGGTTTAGGAATTGAAATTATTCCCTTTGCTTTCACTTCTCATGACGCTTTCTCCTTGGTTAAACTACGCATCAAAGAACTTAATTATTTCATGTTTTCCAAAGTATAATACAAGTAAGGCACATGTTCCTACGTCAAATTTGCTTTGACATACATGTATTTTCTTTTATTTAATCTTTTTTAAGTTTGTAAAAATTCAATATCCCATAAAAAGCACTCTCAAAAACTGCATTATTGATCATTCGTCTTCCCCAAATTCAGTTCATCTTTTCTTTCATGCCAACAAATGAAATGCAATCACCATACTTGCATCAAATCAAATAAACACTCATAGTATATTGGAGAGAACTTTTGATAAAGATGTAGAACTGAGGAGAATTTAATATTAGTTGATGGTTGAAAGAATTCAAAGGAGATTGCAAAACAGAGAAAGAATTTAGGTTTCCAATTAGGTGATAAACAGTGTTTGAAATAGGCAATTTTGAACATCTTTTACAAAATATGAAACATTATTCAAATATGATGCATGAGTTTTCTTTCCTATGGGCTCCTAAATTGTTAATGGTGTTTTTTAGCTAAATTGTATATATATATATATATATAAAGTCACCATACACTTACTCATTAAACGTCAAATAACAAGTCAAAATAGATACATTTATCATTTATCATTAATTTTGGATGAAAACGATCGATACCTTACTTCAAAACTACTCTTAAATTTTCAAAGGTTTCGATAATACTCTTACATTTAAAAAAAAAATTAACAATATCCTAAACATTAATTTATGACGAAGCTGTACATCATTTAAAAAAAAAAAAAAAACGTTGCTATTAGTAGCATTTATTTGGACTTCATCACCTCCTTCAGTTTCCTCTCCCCTGTCTACTTCAGTCTATGATTTAACCCAAACCCAAACTTCCTTATCTCTCCCTTCTCCAACACCTTTTTACTCTCCTTCACCATCAATTAGGGTCAGAGCCTTAGGACAAGAAGGCATAGAATAACATAACCACCACACCAAGGAACCTCATACCTTAAATATTTTAATATCTAAGAAGCTTATAAGTTAATAGTTGAGTAGATGCAATCATTTGATTTTGATACACAAAGGAGGGGCACAGTGGGAGAAAGGAAACATATGAAGTTCCATATATATGTAACAATAAAGACTTTCTTGATCATTTTTGTAGTTCAAAATTCAAATTAATCTATTTGTTACGATCCATCCTCTGATCAAAGACAACGTTCCTTTTTTAAGTGATTTCTCATTTTGGAAAATTGTGGGATTTTTTATTTTATTTTGAACTTTAAATTGGATATTAAAAAAGAAAAAGCGTAATGCATCCAATGTTGTTGGGGGCAAATAGTTGTTACCCAACACAGCCCCCTCCCATTTTGATCAATTCATGACCAACTACGACTTTTCTATTACACGCAAACAAAAGTCATTAAAAATAATTAACATATTAAGCACCTCATTTACAATTTAACTAGTCCAAAATCAATTTTATTAAGCAAGATTCACCCCATCAAACCAGTAACAATACACTTGCATCCAAAGGCAACGAAGGAAAACTACTTTCTTTCATCCTTTTGGCCCTCCTCTCTTGCTTCTTCTGAGATGATTCCCCTTCCTAAAGTGGCTCCATCCCCTTTTCTTCTTCCCTACATTTTATTCCAGTTGAAATAAAAGTTGAAATAACCTATACCTATTGAAGTCATCCTTCGACCTATCCTTCGGTAATTCTGTCATAAGCGTGTTTAAAGCTCTTCATGTTTCCTAATCTCACTGCTATTCCCGTTTGTTTTCTGTCGCCTCCAACCTCTCTTGTGTCATTGTTCGAGCTTTCCCAAGTTATTCATTGTTATGACACCATTTTGTAAGGATTATTTTTTACTTTTGATTAGAATTAACTGGAACAGCATTGGCAAGAATCACAAAACAACGTAGACAAATCTGAGAGAGCAAGTAATCTCTCCACACAAGAATAACCATTCTATAGTCAAAATACAACAAAACACACCCCTCCCTAACATAAAAACGGGCTATATACTACTACTATCCTATCCATATACAAGAAGTAGCAACCTTCTTACATTCCACTTGTCTATGATTTGAGGCCTAACAAATCTAATTAAACTTGATGGCGACCTTAGCTCCATAGGAAGCAAAAAGAAAATTCTAAAGTTCCAACCTTGAATACCTTACTCCAAAGATCAAGTGCTTCAATTGATTGAACCATTATTAAGTACGATTTCTTTGTTCTGGTCACAAAACCTATATGAACCACCTTCCATAGCTTTTAGGAAGAAAAGAAAACCAGATGAGGCCAAAGTTCAAGATGGAGAGACAGTTGAAATATTCTTGAGTTCCTTGCTTTCTTCTCTCTTTGTTCTTTTTCTACTAAAACTCCACTTTCTATCGGTCTTATCACACTTTATTGTTTGATCCGATTATGTCTCTAGGCTACAAAAATCTAACACAAGGAGTCTAAAGATTACAGATATGCTGATGTGTATTTTTTTCAACTTTCAAGTATTAAGCAAGCTTATAAACATCCCAAATAAGCATAACGTAGCAACTATCTTACCTCTAATGTTTTCTCGGTAGAAAACTTACAATATTCATTTAACATTTAAGGTGGATGACTACCATGATTTAAACTCATAACCTCAAAAACGTCTTTATTTCTAGCTCTCTTCTTCAACTATAGCCAACCAAAGGTGGTTTGTTGTGTGAATTGTGATCACATTTTTTTCACTTGCTCAATCAAATAATTATATGATAAGAAGTTTCTTAAACTCTTGAAGGTAAATCAAAGGTAGAAGCAGCTTGATTCATCGGCAAAGCAACTCTCAACCAGGATGAAATAAGCTTTAAACAAATAATATACCTTAAGCCTAACCATTGGGAAGTTTAGGAAAAAAATATGAAGCATCAAATATCAGCTTCCAAATAATAATTCTCAGCATGTCGACTTAAAGGCAACTGTATTTCAATAGCATTAATATTCATAACTGCAGTCCTTATAATAATGTATGCTACATTAGGAAGTTGTAATAATCTAAAAAATAACCCAAATAAATAAATAAAATAAAATAAAAACCGCTTAAAAAGATCAAGGTGAATAGGCAGAAAAAGGGAAAAAGAAAGGTACAGACAGAGTGCCAAGTGTCTAAAAAAGGCATGTCAAGTAGCCTTCTAAGGGTCAAACTTGATTTAAGTAACCAACCTCAAAATATCCTACCCATCTCAAGCATCAAATATACTTGTTACTTTATCAATTCGTTCGCATTTTAAATTCTTCCTATCTAGTCCTATATAACTGATATAGAGTACTAACAGCGGCAGTACTTTCCATGGACACTTTAATTTGGTTAGCATTGGACATGAGGACACTCTGACACTTGTTGGACACGTATCAAACACTTTTAGTAGAATAAATGTGTGAGACATGTTTAGTACAACAAATGTGTGAGACATGCACAAAACACAGAACACCATTGAGTAGACTAAAAAGGTACATATGACAATAATAATAAATTATTTGTGCTTCTTAGGCTTTCATGTTATTAAAAAACGATTTTAAAAAACAACATGTAGTCATGTCCATATTTGTGCTTCTTAGGCTTTCATGGTATGAAAACAGTGAAGTCACTCAACTTTATCATTGACTTGGAGATTCAGATCATTCATTTAATTTTCATGTAACTTTATTAAAAAACAATGACCAAACCAAAGAACCATCACCATATTTCAAATTAAACAGGAGGTAAGTTCACAACATACTGAACCTATTAATATTTACATAATATACATGCCAAAAGGGTGAGACCCAACATTTTTTAAGAAATAAATCGTTACCATTATTATCAATCACCTTGCAGCAGCACTAAACTTCAGCCACTTTCTCCGAGATTCCTTTCCCTTCATTCAGTAAAGCCAAGCTCTCAACATACGAATCTAAATAGAAAGTACCTTCAGCACCATAAATTCCAAGACTTTTCATAAGCCGGATATATGGATTGTACAAAACTACTTCCCCACTTTTAGATTCCATAAGCATCTCTCCATTTTCTCTAAGTCCTAACACCATTCCCAACTCCTGTGATGGACCAGAGCTGATTAATTTAGTCCAAGACTCAGGGATATCATATTTTTTCAGCACCCAAACAGAAGACATATATGTTTCAAAACAATACCAGCCACACAGCATAATGGAAAGTGCTCCTCCCAGCACAGTAACTTTCAAGTCATATGGTGAGCTATTAGCCAAACAATCAGGCAAAGTTATTATACTGAAGCACTCCTTAACTATATCAAATCTCAAAATGAAACACCTATAACCCATGTCAATTTCCCTGTATGCTATCCAATGCACAGCTCCATTGATAAAAGCTTGTGTCCATCCTGATTTAACTATCTCACAGCGAGGAGCTTTGTTGTTAATTGCTCTCCATGAACCTGTCCCAACCTCATATAACTCAACTTTAGGAGATCTTTTATAACTAAAAGGAACCTTCTCTGAAAAATATAACAATCTAACCACCTTGTGGTCGTCGGCACAAGAATCGAAGCCGAATCCAAGTGCGTAGAAATCTGGAACACCATAGATGGTGACAATATCGCTGGTTCTAGGAACATCTACAACTCTTTGAATTGATGGGTTCCACAAGAGAAGATCAAGACCTAAGAAACAAACCAGTCCATTGGAAACACCCACAATCTTAAGATCCCCATTAGAATTGGGGAATGGGAATTTCAACTCCTGGTATAGATCCAATGTGTCTGTATCGAAATGAAGCGAATACCGGACTTTCGGTTCGGTTCTGTTATAATAATACCGACCGAGAATCAGGAGTTTCCTGTTGCAGGTTAAAGATTGGTTGCGATGGGTGCTGATGAAAATTGGATTAGCGATGACAGAGCGCCATGATTTTGAGACGCATGAACAGAGGATAAGAGTTTTTGGAGGAAGATTTAGAAAAATGTTAAATAAGACTTCATGTGGAAGATAACCTGACATTGCTAGGAACCATCGAAGAATTGAGGGAGACCTGTAAATTGCTGAAGGAAAATTCACGGCGATTTTGGTGAAGAAGGTGAACAGAGATGCAAATTATGAAGCGAAAAACAAGAGAGCTCCGGACGGTCGACGATTGATTGATGTCCTGCCTTCGCAAACTTACTCATAAACACATGTTTAATTAAATAGGTTTATTACTTTCGTTATTTCCATGACTCATATTTTTCACCCAACCTTTAATTACTTCTATGTAATTATTACAACTATTTGCTAACCAAACCCTCCCTCGAGGGTGTTCGATGTCATGATGGCAAAAAGATGGGCGATTATATGGTACTTCTAATCCGACTTTCTTACAAAATTTGAAAGTTGCAAACAAACTCTCTATATGGTTAGCCTTCCTTCATATTTTGAGAGAAAATTGTTTTATGAAACGTTAGTAAGCATCGTTGAAAAAAGCATTCAAGATTGTGAATAGCAAAAAAAAAAAAAAAAAAAAAACTTATATTACAAAAAATATAACAAGGCTTAATCAAGAATATGACTAGTGAGTCTTCTCTATAGTACATTTTAAACAATTTTAGATGTGACAAGCTAGCACATGCAAAAGTGCGAGCTATCACTTACATAGAAATCAACATTGCCGACTAAACTAAATATATGGTTTATAAAATAAGGTAGTTGAGGATGATTGGGCATACGACCATAGGTACATCGACCCTGGACGAGCATGCTCAATACATTTAACAACCCACGTGAATCCGTTGAAATGGATATTTTTTACCAAGTGGCCCACCAACATTGGGTTCACTTGATATTTTACCGCAACTTTTTCCAATTCTCTCTAGTTCTCCATCTCTTCAAGGTTTGCAGTTGCTCTACTCATTGATTATCGTCGGCCACTACTGCTACCACATTCTGACGACATACTCTGATAATTGCCTTCACACAACCAACTCCAGCGACCAACTTCAAGCTTTGGCAACTACCTCTGACGATAACTCTAGCAACCAATTCTAATGACCACGTTCATACAAGCAACTATGATTACATATATATTCTGACTTCCACCTTTGCGCAACCAATTCCAAGCTTTGCCAACCACAAGGGTGACAACTCTAGCAACTCTGACAACTAACTCTAATGACTACCTTTGCACAAGCAACTCTGGTAAACATATTCTGATTTTTGCATTCGCGTGAACTAACTTCAACTTTGCCAACACAACTTCGAATGACCAACTTCCTACAAACAACTTCGATGACATATACTCCGACTTCCACATTCGCTGAGCTAACTTCAACAACTGACTATGGCTTCACCAAAACCACCTTCGACGACAATTCCAATAAAAACCACCTTGGTTGATCAACCTCCAATGACAACCACACCAATACTAACATTCACTTAAGGAACCAACTCCAATGACAGCCACACTTAGCGAGTCCCTTAATGACAACCCTATTATTTATTAACATGTAAATAGAGTACTCTTAATGACAACTCTAATTTTGTGCATGTTTAACTCATATGTTCTACCAATATTTTAGTATACGGTAAGATTATTGGTTATATATAAATAATAGTATTTTGTCTGCATTAAATAAAATATTTGTACGTAAAAGGGTGATTATGAAAAAGATATGCAATCCCTTTTGTAACTTTTTTGCTTTCCACTTCTGACTTTCATTTTTTAAATTCATACAAAAGTGGTTACTTAAAGACAGATTGTGTTAGAAAATGAACTCTTCTTTCCTTTATTTTATTATACTAAAATAGATGTTACATGCATTGATGTGGTTTCATCATCTTCTTCTACATCACATCTCTATGGTGTTTTTTTGTATCTAATTCATTCCACACATTTGAAGATATATGCTGTAGTATTTTTAATTTTAATTTTAGTTTCATTCTAATATACATATAGCTTTCTATATTTATTGCAAGACCCAAACTAATTCCACATTTCCTCCAACTAATGGGCAAACAAAAGACAAGAATTGATCTTTTTAATTAAACTATGAGATTAGTTTAAGGTTAGGGAGCAGATAAAAACGGTCATTTTATTGAAATATGACATGTCTTTGGAGATGTAAATAAAATTGTAATGCAATTGAGTGTTCAAATAGTGAAAAATATGTTATATTTTTTGAGAAAGAAAGACGAAAGGTTGTTCAACTTTTAGGCTTTTTCAGTGTTTATGATCGAGGGTCTAAGTAGCTAAGAAAACTTTAATTCTGTAATATGCTTGGTGTTTAGGAATGGAAGAAAAAAGACTATGTTATGTAATTGAGTTTTAGAAGATTGAATTTGAAATTTTTGTATAGTATGTGTTTACTTTTGTAGAAATTTGGTATATATGTTTAAAAATGGAATAAAAGTTTAATCAATTTTGAGGGTCGAAAAGTTTAGAAAAATATGTATATAGTTGGTTTTTTTTAAAAAAAATACAAAATCAATTTTATTTAGAATAATTCTACACCCGATATGCCAACTCAATTCTATACTTCAATCACAGACTTCCTAACTTAACTCAATTTCATACCCTAAACATAAACAATAATTCTTTTAAGGGTCAATTTGATGAACTGTGAGGGTTATTTTGGATCATTTCAGTATTTCAATTGGATTGAGTTTAAAAGATATCGTCATTTTTACAAAATCATAAAACATAGGCTATAAACCTTATTTTAACAAATGAATTGAAATTGAAAATTTGGTATAGATAGCAAATTGTAGTGTTTGGTTTTAAAAATGTAAAGAAGAAAAACGAAAAATGTTAAGAATTAAGTTTTAAGCTACAAAGATCCAGAAAGCTTCAACAATATCTAGCCTTCTTCTCCTCCTTGGTGTGAAGACAACCAACATCACTTTGTGTTGAGACTGTCACCCTGGTATACTTTTAGAACTTCGAACATTCTATCATTCATTCAACTGTCCACTTATTTTTTAATTTGATTTACAAAAGTAGGAAAATTGACGTAGATTTTTTACTTTTACATGCAACCTAGAACCACAACGGAATGAGCACAGTTACAATTGTGACAGAATAGTGATAGATGAGCAGTGATGAAACGTGCACTATAAGAGTAGAAAGTGGGAGAGTTGGTTTTTGGTGAGAGAGTTTCGAACAATGGTTTAGGCATGCATGAATGAGAAGAAGATGAAAAGATTAGGACTTTTTTTTTGTGATTTCAGCTTGAAACTGAACCGTAACATTTTTATTGAAAATATTAAAAAAAACTACTAAAATGTTAATATTTTAGGGAAATCTAGAGACAAGTTTTAGAAGAAAAACCAAAATATTATTGGTGTTAAACCATGTGGGTTTCTTCTCAAAAGAAAAAAGAACGAAAGAATAGCAGGTGCCAGGTGGCGTTGAATTTTGATCATCCATTCTTCTTCACAAATCACAATTAATAAGAAAAGCTTAGGTGGGAAGCAGACGTGGCAGGTAGTATCATCAAGAACCATAGGGATTAGGGAATTGAAGCCACAGTTTCTAAACCACCATAGGGAATCCGACACGTGTGCATATCCCAGCCAAGGCTTTTAAAAATTAAAAAAGCAATGGCTTAAGAAAGCGAGTAGCATCCAACAATTTAATGTGGCGAGTGAGGTTGGATGTTACGTATGGGGGGCGGGGAATTGGGAGTTAAAGGACAAAAGTGATGAACGAATGGGCGCGGCGTGGGATTGCTGTTTGTAAAGGAGAGAGACGTTTATGTAATGTAATGCATGTCTATGTAATTATGACAACGAAGCCTGAAACGACGTCGTCCAAGTAGTGTGCTACCGGAAATGACTCAATTGTCCCTCCAAGTTTCTACATTCCATGGGTTCCACTTATCCACTTTTTCCTTTGGGCCTGTCCCAGGGGCTCCACCAAAACTCATTTTTCAATACCTACTACTTTTTTTCTTTTTTCTTTTTTTTTGACAAATTGTTGATGATAAAGATAATTGTAATGAATTTTGTTTTTATTGGTTTTGTTTGATGTAATAATTTGTCTAGTTTTCTATAATTGAAAACCTATTTTTTTGTTTTATTTTACTATTTAAAACAAAGCAATTAACAAAATGGTTTTTTAAAAATAATAATAAAAAACAAATTTTGAAAAGTCAAATATATTACATTTAATTTTTATATGAAAATAAATATTTTGATTTATTTTACTATTTTCGGTAAATATGAAATGCATTGCAAATTGTGTTCGTGCTTTCAAAATTAAATTCAAATTTGTTTATGTTATTGTATTTACCATAGAAGTCTAAAACTGAAAATAATATTAATAAATTAAAAAAGGTAAAACTAAAAAAAGGTAAAACTAAGTTAGTTTAAGTGTAATTGTCGTAAATAGTAAAATATTAAAATTATTTATAAAATATAGCAAATAAATAAATAAATAAACTAATTTATAAATAGTTTTAAGTTATCTATTATATTTAAAAATATCTCTTAATTTTTCCTTTTGTAAATAAAAAGTTAATTTTGTACATAAAAGGACTTATTCTCCTTCCTTAAGATATTTAATTACATTGATTTGAATTTCAATAAAATATTTAGTTGATGATAAAATAAAAATAAAACACTAAATAAGATGAAAATCTTCATATATATATATATATATATATATAGAAGTAAGAAAAAAAACAAAAAACAATAAGATCATAAAAGAAAAAATGAGAGGGCTTTCATCAATCTTATGAAATTTGATATTCATAGCTTATTTGATATAGTTTTTGCAAAGCTAGTTAGAGTAAAGTTGCATGAATTGAAAAGTATGTAAATTTCACCCATATCTCTCTCATATAATTAAGCACACAAATTGTGAGAAAACTCACAAAAATCAATGATCATCAACATTTTAACATGCTAAAATAAATTTCAATGTTGAACAAAGATCAAACATAGCATAAAATTAGGTTGGGCTTCGTGTTGAAAATAGACAAATTGATCAATAAATATTTCAATACTCATAAATGTCAACATAAATATCTGTTTTTTGTTATTTTTCGGAAGCTTACATTAGGATTCATATCAAACTATATATACTTTAATTTATGTTCATGTTCACAATAAATGCACGTACGTGACATTGTCTCCATTGACTAAGTTTCTTTAAGAAAATTACACCATCGTAACTAAAAAGTTAATCTTTGTAAATACATGTAATATGTGTTTGGACCAACGTGTTCTTTTGAAGTTAAATAACAACACTGTTAATAAAAATTGAGCTAAATATTTATCAATATCTATCAAATATAACAAAATATCATAGATTATTAATGATAGACGATAGTGGTCCAGTGGCGGATCCAAAAATTTTATATAGGGGGGGTCACCGAGCACTAGATAATAAACACACTAAAAATGTTAAAAAAATATCTCGACGTTTCACTGATGCTCCATTCACTACATTTGTAACAATAAAGAAAGACCGAAAATTTTCACATGATTTTTTTTGTAATGTAAACATGTGAATTTAAATTTGCATACTAAAAAAGAAAAGAAAAAAAAAAGAATAATACATTTTTCATGGAATATTGGTGAAGGAGTGGAAGTTTAGATTACCGATTTTGTTACATTTTTTTTATTTTTTTTTGTTAGATAACAAATGAGGTCTAGGAATAAGTTAGGGTTATATATGAGTTTTTCGTTGAAATTTAGGAAGAAATTTGATATAGATGAGATTTGAACTCACGTGTAGGGGGCACAACCTCTACAGCAGAAGCAGAATTTAGGCAAAATGAAGCTAAATTTAATATATATTGTAATCTAACACTTCAAAATTAATATTAAAATACAAAAACCGATAATGTGAGGGGGGCACATACCCCCCTGGCCCCTTAATAAATCCGCCCTTGGTGAATTTAAATTTTAATATATAAGTGATCAGATTCTAAATCGGTAAGAGAGCATCCAAATTTGTCAATTCAGCAATCACACCCTCACAAAGTTACCATTTGTAGTCTTTTTTTAAAAAAATGTTTGAGAAAATAAAACATACATAAACTATGTAATGTAATATATATATAGAAACTATTTTAAATGATAAATTTTTTGAAAACATTTATAAATATAATAAAATTTCAAAATCTATTTAGGATAGATACAACTATCAGTGGTGTAATAGACGTCGATAAACTTAGTTTATTAGTGTTTAATAATGACATTGATATACTTCTAATTTTTTTTTTTTATATATATCTGCACAAATCTTGGTTGATCAAAAAATAATTATATATATATATATATATATATAAAGAAAAGAAACCCTAAGTAATTCATATGGGATGGCATGAGGGAGGTGGGGTGATTAGTGGGCAATGACAACAAAGATGATTATTTCCATTCTCATGCCTTCACTTTTAATTCTAATCATTAATTCCTTTTGACTACCTCCACTTTTATAACCTAACATTGTGCCCTCTACTATTTTTCTTTTCTTAGGAGATGTCTTATAGAATTTCAATCATCTATTCATTTTAAAGATATCTAATTCCATTTTTTAAAAAAGTACTAAAGAAACCAACTTTAATCAATAAATAATTCATGCAATTTAATTTTAACTAAATGAGTAAATAATAGCTATATATAATTTGATTATTTTTGTTTAAAGTGTATATATATATATAAAAGAAAACTACATGCCTTGCATTTAGAAAGAATGTAAATGGTTGGTTTAGTGAAAAAGAAACAAATTAAACATATCATAATAAAATATATAGCATATCGTCTTTCTAAACGTAGAGAAATAAGAAATCAAAGAAAGCCTCAATTCATTGACTAGTTTAGCATATATTTCAATTGAAGTCATCAAACTTTTAAATTTGTGTTTTCTAGCTTATTTGAGGGCTTTTTTTAGGAGACTCTCTCTCATGCTTTATCTATAAATTTGTAGAGGGACAAACAAAGTTACCCATAATCTAGCAGCTTATTCTACTGGGAACTTATCTTTTCGGACGAGAACTTTTCCTTCCTCTATTTATTAGGGTTTGTTTTGATTAGTTTTTTTCCTCGAAATAAATTGTCAAGATAAGAGTTTGTTGATCAAACAACAACTGTTGATTTTCTCCATAGTTTGAACAATCGCACAATCTAAGTCAACAAAAAATCTTAATCATCATTATCTATAGTTAATCTCAAATTCTTTGAAACCTTTCTTTAAATCATTGGAAACATGTCTTCTTGAAACCATAAACTCAATCTTACAATGTACCAACAAATATCGTAGTTTTGTATTAAAGTAGAATGAAAATAAAAAGTGAAAAAAAGAGCATTAAAATTTCTTAAGAAAGATAATAGGTATGAATAGGCACATTAAGAATTATATATTTGGTAGGTACCAAATAGCTAGGCACAATCAAATGTGTATATACTAATAATTAACTTATAAATTATATATTTGACTTTTGATGTAATATATTAAACTCAACTTTAAGATATGAAGAGAGATTTATGGAAATCAAAAGTGAGAAACAAGAATGGTAGCACATGGGTTGAATGAAAAAAGGCTTTTTAAAAGTGCCATTTATTTGCCACTCAGTTTTCATTTAATTTCAAACGAATAGTTGCCAATATAACAATTAGAATCAAAATATTAGCATATATAACAACATTTTTTTAAAAAGTGATAAGTTTTAAGTACTACCGCTTTTAGTTTTTAACCATTCCAATTTAAAACACTTTAAGCTTAGTATACTAGTTTAGTCGTGTGAGTTATATAATGCTTTGAAAAAGGTAATTGGGATTGAGAAGATATTTTTGTTTGATTGTAAAAAAATTTATCACTCATGGTTTTTTTGTTTATAATTAAACCAAATTAAAATTTGAAACCATCTATCCACCCTTCTTAAAATTTGTGGATCGAATATATTTTTAAAAGTTAAAACAACAGTTAGGATACATATTCCTTTTAAAATAAACATGAATATTCTTTTCTTATTGTATTTATAAGAAAAATGAAAAATTGTAAAGTATCATCTCTATTTGAATGTTTTTTCCTTAAAAAATGAAGAATATATTAATAACTTGAATCATCATTTTCCATCCTATTATGAACTTTAGAATGACAACTTTGAATTCTTTTTAAGGAAAGAGCCCATTTAATTTGTTGAGCATGATAAGGAAACATATGTTCCTATATTAAATAGTAACACATGGGATACTAATTAATTAATTAATCTTCCTTTGTTTTTTATTCTTAAATCTTATAATTCTCAATTTTCCAAAATTATATAATTGTTGTGTTGTTATATCTATGGAAGTAGAACTTTTGATATATTTTGTCTAAGTGTAGAACTTGAAAGAGATATCTCGAAGTATTATTTAGAATTAAAATAAAAAATAAAAAATAAATAATATATCATATATTGAAAAGTACTAAAGTTTGAGATAATAATTATGTATTTGACATATTAATTTTTAATTAATTAAAAAAGGAAGATAAAGATGGTAAGTGATTTTCATTGCTATGATCACAATGTCAAAGTTTTCTTTAAATGGAGAGTCCCACTTTGTTTATAACTTTTTGAGTCCAAAAGCATGGGCCCTTGATGGTTTTTCCCCCTAAATTTTATATATTCTAAGTCTATTTTTACTTGTTCAACTTATTTATTTAATGTATGGATTTCATCTTATATTAATTTACAAATATCTCAATTTTGCTTGAAAAGTTTATAGTTAACCTACTACATATGTGGCTGACTTTACCTACTAAAATAAAATGTCCAAGAAAGTTGAGTTGTATTTGACAATTAAACTCTTTAAGTTAATGATAGGGTAGTAATTAACACATAAATGGAAAGTTTGAGAAGAAGGTATTTAAACTAGATTAGAGGTATATAATGTCGTTAAAAAGATAATAAAGATGACGTTTGATTCTAAATTTAATACTATACGAAAAGAAAAGGAAAGAAAATGAAAAACTCTCTATATAAAAACTATATAATTAAAAGTTTGCTTTAAAGTTGTCATATCATATCAAAAACCATGTTTTTATCATAAATTTTCAAGTTCACTAATTGGATAAGGACTTGGAAAGCAATTGTGATATATGTAATCTATTTCATTTTTGTTGAGTGAGTAATTAATATTGAATAAAAAACAGTTAGAATTTATGTAAACTTATTAATTTCAAATTCAATAATATCAATTTTTTTGGGTTTTTGGTTAATGACACAATACTAATTAATAACCTTAGACAAAATCCATAATTTAAAAGAAAAAAAGTTGAAGGTTGTCTAGCACACAATAAAACTACAATATTTCCGAAGACATCACAAACGAATGCAGAAAACTAAAAATCAGAACATAACACGGAGTTTAATAACCCAGTTTAGTGCAATATCACCTATGTCTGAGAAGTAGTGTGCCCGTGGAAAGACATATCCAATAATTTAAAGTCAAACAATTACAAGAATATACTTATTTGTAAATAAATGACAATGATAATGACACCTTCCACCAATTTAGCAAATCTAAATAATTTTAAAAATAGAGGAATTCAGCTTCAACCAATTTAGCAAATATTTCTCATTTAGATAACGAGTCATCTATGTTTCACCATCATCTAGACCTGTTTTATTAGTTTATTTAAATTTATTATGAACAACTACATATGTCTTATAAGATCCATTAGATGAGATAGAAGATATTTCACTCCGACTTTGAAAGCCAAATTCTTTGACAGGTGTGGATGATTGTGTTTGTGAATATTTTTCTTTTGACATTGACATTCTTATACAATAATTATCACACAATCAATTTTTTTAGTTAAAAAAATATCATAGTGTGCTTATCTATTTTTTTAGTACAAAAAAAAGAACGAAGCCAATAATAAAAATATTGAAGAAAGAAAATGTCCATACCAATGATCTCAAAGACTCGAGAATAATTCAAGCTAAATTTCATTTCACAAACATTTGTCAACGTGAGTGGGAAAAGTGTGAACAACATTATTTAACAATCTCGATAATTAAAGTTTTTAATAATCACTTGTATCTGTCTGTCAATCGTACAAAAAGAAGAACTTGTTAGGGGGAAAGAGTAGAGAGGAAGAAAAAGATTATGCTTATCTATCATTCTCTAAATCAAAAAATAAACTTGAAGAGAAATTGAGTTGAGTAAGAAAAAAAAAAAAAAACTAACTAAAAGAATTCAAAATTTTCCATAGAAAAAAAAAAGTAGAGAAGATTATTTCTTTATATAGTTGTAAGCTAAGAGTTAATAATATTGCAAAACTACTAAAATTTCATAAGTTTTGAGACTATAAAACTAATTATATTTAAAAATAAAATTATATTGTAAAAATGAGTCACAAACGTGAGGTGGAAATCGAGAAAATATAATAAATAAATAAGTAAATAAGAAAATTGAAAAATTAAGAAAATTAGGAAAATCTCAAAATTTCTCCAATTTTTCCATCTTACGTGAAATTCTCGTAGACAATTTGGCAAACATAAGGTGCGTTAGATGACAACTAAAAGTGATATTATTTGGACGTTTGACAGGGCTTGATTAGATAATAGACATCTATCATTTATCTAATATTTATATTAAATCATAAATTGTAGACTAGTTTTTAAGAAATAAAGGGATAAAGACTTTTCATATTTTACTCTCTTTCACATCTTATTATATTTAATAATTAGAAACCATTTTTATTAATAAACACGCCAACAAAAGGTAAATAGAAAAGAAGAAAAGCACAAAGAATTTGCAACCAAAAGTGTGTAAGGGTAGCTTTTGAAGAGTTGATTTGAGTGATTTAATTAGCAATTAGTTTACATTACATTCATATTAAAATGAACAAAATGGTTAAAAATGTACCAAAAAGCATTCTCTCCACCACTTAATTTATATATAATATAGCATAGAAATATATATAAAAAATGGAGGAATAAATTCGTTTATTTATGAAATGAAGGAAAGAAATGGAAAAAAGAAAAGGGAATAGAAGAATATAAAAAAGAATACCGTTGGGGTCAGGAGTGACGTGGCGTGAAGTGGAAGGTCCTGATTGGAAAAGTTGACACTCTTCAACAAAGCCGACTCCTTATTTTATTTATTTATTTATATAATAAAACTGTATTTAATATTTAAAAATTAAAAAAAAAAAACTCACACGCTTTCCTCATTTGTAATCCCAAAACCCAACTCCTTCTTTCCCTTTCCCTTTCCCCTTCCCCTCCTTCTCCATTTCTTCACCTTCTCCTTTCTCCTTCGTTTTTCTCCACAATTCTCATCGTCATTCATTCTGATCACCCTTCCTTCCCCTCCTTCTTCATTCTTATCCTCTTTCTCCTCCTCTTCGTTCTTCATGGAAGCTGGAGTCGATACCCCTCCTCCCACACAGACACCGGGGTTAGGGATATCCTTGGACCTTTCTCCCCCTGATTCTCTCTTATCTTCTTCTTCTTCTTCTTCTTCTTCTTCTTCTTATTCCTCTTCTTTTTCTTCGCCCCCCAGAATTCCTAAGCGACTTCGTCAGAGACTTCTTGTTGAGTGTAAGTCTCCCAGTACTGTGGTCGAAATTCAGGCTAAGCTTCGTCATGCTGATCTTCGTCGTCAGGTCTTTAACTTAATCCTACTCTTTTTAATTCTTCTTTCTTTGTTTTTGGTTTTTTTTTTTTTTTTTTTTTGAGTTTGGAGTTTAAGGCTTGAATTCCTAATTCAAGCGTTTCGGCCGTTTTCTCTCGCCGATTGATATGGAGTGGTCAAGATTTTTGTTCTTTAACGTCTCTTCAATACGTCTATCACGGATTTTTTTCCCTTTTACTTTTACTTGATAAGAGTATTTAAAATGATATTTATACTTTTCTTTTTCTTTTTCTTATTTGTTGTTGTGTTTGTGGTTTGAGCTATTTGTTTTCAAGTTTAATTTGGGTTTTTTTTTCCCCGTTTTCCTCTGAAATTGTTGCGTAATTTGGTCTTGAAATAATATCTTCTGAGTAGCATGATCAGAGTTCGTCCCCAATTTTTCTTGCTAATTCTTTTCTCGTCAATCATCCATCTCTTGATTATTCCTCATTTCTTCTTCATATCTGGGGTTTTTGTGTTCATTTTTTCTTCTTTTTTCTTTTTTAATTGGACGGTCGGTAGGATTGGTTGGTTCCTCTGTTTTGGGGTGGCTTGGTTGGTTCCTTTATCTCACACAAGCTTTCTTCTCACTTCCGCTTTTTCCTTTTTCTTTTTTCAAATGAAATTCTCTCTTCCTTGTCTTGTGTGCTAAGTTGGAAATTTTCTTGTTGTTGAATATCTTTTCGTTTCCCTCAAAACAATATCATTCGGCGTTAGCCGCTGGCTAGAGGGCATTTGACAACATTACAGCGGCAGAAAGAAGGAATAGCAATTGTCTTTGTTCTGTTTTCGCTAATCACCCTTTTATGGTCCGAGTTATAAATTCATTAGAAGTTGGATTTGTAATAGTTGTCTTTACTCAATTCTTTCTACCGACTTTTTGGGACCTCATCACTTTTTTCCCGAATCTGTTTCGTAACTTTTTTAATTTTTTAAAATTTTTTGTTCTGTTTCTTTTCCCGAGGTGGTGGGGAGTGAAGTTACAAGAGGCAGGGTGCCTTTGAACCTTTGGTGAGGAACTTTAGACCTACTGCTTCTGTTAATTCTCTTTTATTATTTGTTGAGTGCAGCAACATTATGAGAAGTTGTCCAGCAAGGCTCGACCAAAGCCGAAAAGTCCATCACATTCTTCTCAGGAGGGAAACCTTGCTCAGCGGCTTGAAGCAAAACTCTTGGCTGCAGAACAGAAGAGGTAAACTAATAAGTAATACATATATTTTTCATAATTTTAGTAGTACACAAGTTTAATGGCATAGCCATTGTCAATCCATTTATCTGAGGTCATAACAGGCAGTCCATATAACTTAGACTGTACACCAACTGTTCTCACATATTATTGTACATCCAAGGCAATCTCAGACATTTGCATATGGAGTCTGGACTGTTGCAAACCTTAAATTGCTGGATGAGATGTCTCTTTCTTTAGAAGGCTGGCTGGCTTTTCATCTTTTATCATTTTTCTTATTAATTAATTATTTTTCTGTTCTTACATTTGTGGTCTTTGAATTCTCTATGTTAAGCTCTTTATCATGGTTCTCCATGCCTTTCTGTGGCTCTTCTTCTGAATTCAAGTTAAGATTATTTGAACTGATTTGAACAATGATGAAGTTCTAATTCATGATTATTAAAGGATACTTTTTCTTTGTTAATTCTGGAAATCTTTGTGACATTTCTCTAGTCATAACAACTGCTGTGGCTTTTTTTTGTTGTCTTTGTAAACTTATTTCTTGGAGAGTGATATTGGCCTGATTATTTATGCATTATATACCATTAGGTTTCCAAACTGTGAGTTAATGATCTTTTAAAATGACAGGTTGGGCATATTGGCTAATGCTCAGAAGCGTCTTGCTATGGTGGATGAGGTACGACAAGTCGCTAAAACAGTTGTGGAGAGACGTAAACAGGAAGAACGTGAGAAGCTTGGCAAGGAAGTTGCAACTCGAGCAAAGCAAGCAGAGGCAAATAGAATGCTTATCCAAAAGGCTTACAGGCAGCGAAGGGCCTCACTGATGGAAAGGTCATCTATGTCATTGGTTAGAAAGATGACCTGGGAAAATAAATACAGGGAGCGAGTGCGTGCTGCAATTTCTCAGAAGCGTGCAGCTGCTGAGAAAAAACGGCTGGGTTTGTTGGAAGCAGAGATAAAGAGGGCACGTGCTCGAGTGTTGCAGGCTCGGCGTGTGGCTAAGTCTGTATCTCAACAACGTGAGGTTGAGAGGAGGAAAATTAGGGATAAGTTGGAAGACCGAATGCAAAGGGTATGTATGTTTTTTTTCAGTTGGAATAAAATAGCTAGTCATATGCCTTGGATTTGTGTGTATTCTTCTCATTCTTTCGATGTTTTAGTAGATCATTAGGAAATAAATTAGTTAGTCACACACTGGACTCTGATTTTTCCCATTGAAACTCTGATGACATACCTTGGGTTTGTCTGTACCATTCTCATCCTTGTGATTTTTGGTGGATCACTAGGCAAAGAGAAAAAGAGCAGAATACTTGAGGCAGAGAGGAAGGCCAAATATAGCTAGTCGAGTAAATATTATTAGGATGCACAAACAGGCTGACATCCTATCCCAAAAATTAGCAAGGTATTTTAGCTCTTCACTGTTTTCAAGATTAAAAAATGAATTACTTTTTCAAAATGTTTTTCTTCTGTTACTTTGCTTTCATATTTATATTTATGCTTTAAGGTAAACCTTATGTCTTGATGTAATGGAGAACATGTCAAAGTTAAAATTCTTTGCAGATGATTGACCATGTTTCTCACTCCCTGCTTTTAAAAATCTTTATATAGTTTGAATAATTTACATCATGGGTTCTATATAACTTGATATGATAAAATATCATCTACTTTTGTTTCTTTCTGTTACAGGTTGAGATGTGTTAACCTCAATACTTCTTTAGTACCATGACTAATTTACCATTTTTCTTTCTCTTTGCTTCTCGGGGGTTGGAGCTTTGTGGATAATTATTGCTAATCTTAATCTGAGGTCAAATGAGTATTATGTCCCTTAGTTTTGCATGCAGAATCATAGATGGAACAATTTGTTTTACATCCTTAAAAAGAAACGAACTATCTGTTTGCATTTTCCTATTGAGTACTTTTGATGTTGAATATGATTCTATTGATAAATTAAGAAACATATTCCCTTGAAATGAAATTACATTTCCCATCACTTCAATTTTTCTCCATAGGTGCTGGAGGAGATTTCTAAAATTGAGGAGGACTACTTTAGCATTAACTGAAGCATACAACTCCCTAAACATTAATGGAAAATCTGTTAAGTCAATGCCTTTTGAACAGTTTGCTGTTCTGATTGAATCAAGTTCTACTCTCCAAACTGTTAAAGCATTACTTGATCGACTTGAAAGCCGCTTGAAAGCTGCTAAGGTTGTTCCTGCTACAAGTTACCCATTTAACTTTGAAAATATTGACCACCTCCTCAAGCGAGTTGCTTCTCCTAAAAGGAGGTCTAGTCCAAGTTCGGCAAGGAGCAGAAACACAAGCAAAGTAGTTGTTCGGGAGGTAGCTAGAAGTATTGCTAAACCATTCAGATATCCTGTTAGAGTGGTCCTTTGTGCTTATATGATACTGGGTCATCCTGATGCCGTTCTTAGTAGTCAGGGAGAACGTGAGATTGCTCTGGTCAAAACTGCAAAAGAATTTGTCAACGAGTTTGAACTATTGGTAAAGATTATTTTGGAAGGGCCAATTCAGAGTTCAGATGATGAATTAGAATCTTTGCCAAAACAGTGGACCTTCAGATCTCAGCTTGCTGCATTTGATAAAGCATGGTGTTCCTACCTGAATTGCTTTGTGGCATGGAAAGTGAAGGATGCACGAGCATTAGAAGAGGATTTGGTGAGAGCTGCTTGTCAACTCGAATTGTCTATGCTCCAAACTTGCAAGTTGTCAGCTGGAGGAGATAATGCTCTTACACATGACATGAAGGCTATCCAGAAGCAGGTAACACTTGTTGTTTTGTCTTTTTTGGAAGTTTACATTTAAAAGCTTATGAGGATCCGTGAATTTTAACATTATTAAACAGCAGGTAATTATAATTTTGACGCATATTTTTGAATTGGTTTCTGTGTTTGTTTATGTTCTTGAATTTTCTCAGTAATCTCATACTTAAAACCCTTGATTAAAAAAACATGCTAAATTATTGCATTTTAGCGTGGGGTGTTACAGTGTGTAGCGTTAAGCAATCTTCACATTAGATTTTTTCACTAATTGGTGGTAATTTGTGGACCAGGTCACTGATGATAAAAAACTTTTAAGAGAGAAGGTTCAGGACCTTAGTGGAGATGCTGGGATTGAGCGTATGGAAAGTGCTTTATCTGAAACACGATCCAAGTACTTTGAGTCTGTAGAAAATGGAAGCCCTTTGAGTTTGCCAGTTACACAGTTTATATCTTCATCTATTTCCAACTCGGATGGTCCTTCAATTTCAAGATCAGATGTCGGGAGCAATAAGGACAGGCATATTGAAAGGCCAGCTCGTGTAGTCCGCTCTTTATTCAGGGAAGAACAAATGGTGGCTAAACCAAATGATTTATCTGAATCTAGAAGCATTCCAGGAGGGCAGTTTGGGTCTGTAGACTTGGCCACTGAAAATGAACTTTTGGTAAATGAGTTTCTCCACCAGCAACATCCTGTTCCTGACAGTTTGGGCATGATTGAAGAAGATCAAAATAGCATCCAGGTTTGGACATTTTATTTTTCTGATTTTTTCGATCTTTATAAATCAGTGTTTGTCATCTTTATCTGATTATCTAAGATATGTAAACTATCTTTTGTTTCTGTTCAGTACTCGTGGCATCTTGTATAACAATAAGACTTTTCTCACGTTAATCTTCTAAATTATCTAAAGCAGAAAATATCATCAAGTAATATCTAGAATAAAATTTCATTTTTTGGACATTCTATTTTCATCACATGGTCTTCAAATTTTGATCTATAATATGGTAGGGGCAAACTAAAAAAGTTTTCACCTATTCCCATCTTTCGTTTCAGGTAAAGATGAGAGAAACAATGCACAAGGCCTTCTGGGATAGCGTCATGGAATCATTGAAACAGGAAGAGCCCAACTATGATCGGGTGCTTCAGCTTGTGAGAGAAGTCCATGATGAACTTTGCAATATGGCTCCAGAGAGCTGGAAACATGAGATAACTGAAGCCTTTGACATAGATTTTCTTTCCCAGGTATTAATAATAAACTTATGCTTGGATTCTGCTGGATTTATTATTTATTGTCTTTAAAATCTTTCAATATATATATATAGATTAAAAAATTTCTTTTCATTTTCTGTCATTTGGTAGGTACTCAAGTCAGGGAACATGGATATAGACTACCTTGGGAGGATTTTGGAGTTTACGTTAGTCACATTGCAGAAGCTCTCCTCTCCTTCAAAAGAAGGCCAGCTGAAGGCTAGTTACGAGTGTTTATTTGAAGAGTTAACTGAGATATGTCGTCCAACCAAAGATAAGTCGAACAATCCATGTGAAATTGCCTTGATTCGGGGTCTGCAATTTGTCCTGGAGCAGATTCAGGTTTGTTTCATACTTTTAATTTCTTCTTCCAGCGATCTTTTAATTGGAGAGATTAAATGTTGTGAAAATAATAGCAATCCGAATAATTCTATGAACTATGTTTCATCAATAATTGGATCGAGAGTTTGTGATGATTTACTCCATTGGTTTCTCTTCTAAATAGTTTTTTGACACTATTAATGTCATATGTTTACAATCTAGAGACGGTTCATCGTTGCATTTGATCATTTTCATTGATACATTGCTGCAAAATCTTACTTTTGGGCTCCAATTTCAGATGCTCAGACAAGAGATAAGCAAAGCTCGTATAGGAATTATGAAGTCTATTTTAACGGGACCCCATGGTTTTGATTATCTTAGAAAGGCTTTTGCGAACCATTATGGGGTTCCATCAGACGCCAACACCAAGCTTCCAAAAACAATGCAATGGCTGTCGTCTGTTTGGCATGGCAAAAACCAGGAGTGGGAAGAACACAAGATCTTGTTATCATCATTGTCTGTGGTTTCCAAGGGATCATCAAAGGGCTGTCTTCCATCGACCTCTTTAAGAACCGGTGGAGGTATTGTCCAGCCAGTGAATTCAAGCCCACTGACATCTAACACTGCCAGAGAAACCACAGGTACTGACAACTGAATCCACCGATTCTCTTTTTCTTTAATAGCCTAATAGTACTCAAAATTAAGAGCCAGATTTCACAATTTGGCTGTTGTTTGAATTCTTCTAGGCAATGAACAACTGGAATGTCTTGGAGGAGAATTGGATATAGCTATCAGGCTGGGACTTCTGAAGTTGGTTACTGGTGTGTCTGGTGTAACACAAGAAGTAATACCAGAAACGTTCAGTCTTAACCTGGGCCGGATAAGGGCTGTTCAAGCTGAAGTTCAGAAACTAATTGTTACGACAACGAGGTATAAGGGATTCAAAATGGTTGAGAAGAATTGGAGTTTTGTACTTTTGTGATGACAAATGTTTTAATGCTTTGCTCCTCATTGTTTCTCTTGCAGCATACTTGTTTGGAGGCAGATCCTCCTGAGCCAGAGAAGTTCAACAATGACAACTACTGACATAGAAACTGCAGTCTTGAATTGCGCTCAACATCTTTCAAACATGTTAGACCAAAACGAAAATGCAGGAATCGAAGAAATTACGGAGGCAATAGTTAAATTCACAGGAGATGGTGATGATGTTCTTCAATCAAGCAGGGTAGTCGTCAGCCGGATGATAAGAAAATGCTTGCAGGCAGGTGACGCTGTGTTTGAAAAGGTGTCACGTGCCGTTTACTTGGGAGCGAGAGGAGTCATTTTGGGTGGAAGTGGAAGGAATGGAAGAAAATTAGCAGAAAAAGCTCTGCAGCAAGTCGGAGGAGCCGTGCTAACTGAAAGGATGGTGAAAGCTGCCGAAGTTTTAGTACAGGCAGCCAGTGTATCAGTTAAGGTTCATGAAGGATGGTACGCTGATTTGGTTAATTTGATTGATTGTGAAATATGAAGAAATGGGATAGGAGGGAAGTACATAAAAGAAATGTAAAGAAGAAACTACATATGTATATAAATTAGTGTGTGAAAAGAAAAAGAAGAATTGTGTTGATAGTGGGTTGCACTGTTGAAAGCTGCATTGACTGTGATTGTGTAGTGTTAGGGATGATCATGATAGCAAAGGTGTAATTAATTGAATGTGTAAATGTGACGTGGAATTAATAATAAAATTGTATTTATTGGTCTTCGATTTGGTCTTCGATTTGGTCTTCTTTCTATTTTTCTGTCCAAATACAAAATGATTTATCTAGATGTGATAATTCCAAAGGAAAGAGGGCTTGAGCTCCACGTAGGAAGGAAATAATAAAAGATAATAGAAATTCATTTTGGCTGAGATAACCTGAAGACAATTCAAGACTAACAAAAGGGTTATGCAGATAAAAAGTATTTGAAGTTGGCAGAAAGAGTAAGCTGAATCCAAGATATATCAGACCATATCAGATTGTGGAACGAATAGGATGCATCAACAACTTACAGATTATGATTACAATTATAAGCAGAGATTTGATTTCTACGTATCTATGTGCTTTCGACATATTTTCAACCATGATGTGTATGCTCACACAAAAAGGAAACGTCGGCAGAGACTTTGTCCAAGTTTTTTTAATATCTGTCGACGTTTTTCCTACATTGGCAGAGACCAAGATTTTATGGTAGTGAGACATGGAGTGGAGGTATCGTGTATAAAATTTTTATACAATATCGAACTATGAAATGATTGGTTTATTTTTATATCACCATTATTTGAAGAGAGACATTTCACTAAGATGACCATATGCGTTTAGACCTTAGTCCTAAGTGAGTTGTGAGCTCTTATTATCTATGAGCTAGGACAATGCCTTGATTTATATGGGTAAGAGTGGCTAGTTTCATTGACTCACTAGACTTACCATTTGAAGATATATTTTTTAGTAGAGAGTTGGAAGCACAACTACACAAGATGAAATTCACTTCTACATGTCTTAAGGGGAAGTTGATGAATTGCATGCTTCGTTGATAGCTGATTCTTAGTCTTGAACAATGAGGCCTCACCTTCACATGGGCTCGAAAGGGTTCAGTTTATAATAATTAGACCATAGATCACTATTTATTCATTAGAGGAATCATTAATGGTATATATAAAGAGTTAGATGTAATTACAAGAGGAAAATGACAATTTGACCTAGTTGTAATTACGAACAATTTGTGAATGGTTGACGCATTATTGATTTGTTATATTCATGGACACAGAAACACATCAACATTGTGAAGAGTGCAACTCTAAATTTGTAGTGAAGTGATTAATAGCTAATGAATATTGATTAATTTAATTAAATCCTAAACCCCAATTTAATTAAAGAGTTTAATTAATTAATCTCGTATCATTGAAGTTTCTAATCTATATGTTCCTAAAGTCTCCAAATTAGCCCATAAAAGATAGAAACAAGCAATATTTGATTTTGGAATAATTTGAATTGTTTAAATTATTTAAGGAAATTAAATTGTATTAATACGATTGATTAATATAACGTATAATGTATATTGGAACATTATAATATATAGTTAATTATAAATATGATTTATAATTAAAACTATAAGAGGGATAAATATTTGGATGAGACTCAATGTTATATATATAAATAAGACTTATATCAATACTATTAGGTTACATTTGATGTGAATATGATTTATATTAAACCTATATGTCATAGGGGAGACAGAGTTGCATTATAATGTGGTTATGATTTGTATAATATGGTTTATTACATAGTTAATTAAGCATATTATATATTATAAAATTGTGTTTTTGTATAGCAATTATTAATTATTGATTTTCACTATAAATAGCAGTGACATCCGACCCTCAATGGTATCAGAGCCATAGTTGCTCATTTCACTTCTCTCTCTTCTTTCTCTCTCTATGGAGTAAACTCCCTTCTGAATCCGGAGGAGGAATGATGATGTTCTAAAGTTTTCCTTATGGTAACTACTTTCTCTTATGTTTTCTGATTTTTTCTAAAGGATAATAAGTTTGGGTATCTCTCCTCGTCTTAGTCTATTAAGTGGTTTGAAACATAAATCTTAAAAGAACAAGTTCTTGAAATCTTGATAAAGGAGTGGTAAACCTTCAAGATCGGAACAAACTCTTTCAATATTTATGATATAACCATGAGGATATTCAAGGCTTGAGTTGATTGATCGATCGAAAAACTTATTATGATTTAGATAAAAATTTGTTCTCATAAAAGAAAGTAATATCATAAAGAATCTTAATTCATCATCAATAATCCGATGGATTCTCTCTCTCCCCTCCTTCTTTCTATGATCTCCAATCTTCTATCCAAACTCTCTCCACACTCCCCCGTGATTATTGATACTACTTCTTCTTCTTCTCCTTCAAAAAATCTTGGATCTTCAAGATCAAAAGATGAAATCTCAAAGGCTATTGCCAATCATAACTATGCTGAAGCTCATCTAGCTCAGGTAGAAAACCGACTCAAAAATTGGTCTATTCCCAAGATAGAACCAAATCAGGTATACAAAATCAGTACCTTCAATTTTTCTCAGCAAGATGTCATCGTCATCACTGAAGAAAACGTTGTAATGAAAGATGAATTCACTGCAATCAAACTACTTCCAAAAGAATCCCTTCTTGAGGCCAGAAATAGATACAAATACCTCCACATCGGATGTGTTCAAGTTGCCCTTAAACCTCTCTTTAGAGAAGGCCTAGACGTTCCTGTCTACCTTGCTCTTAGAGATAAGAGGCATCTCAGATTCACTCCCTCTTTACTAGAGATTGTTCAATCTAACTTGGAGCAAGGACCAGTCTACTTCAACTGCAAACCTGGTCTTACTATCTCTCTTCAAGATAAAAACATCATGGATTCCTTAACCCTTGATGTTCACTCGCAAGGACTCGAGCTAAAGGATGGATCACTTCCTTTCGCAGTCTCTTACCGCATCTACTTCAAATTGATGCATACAAATCTTTCTCCTAAAGCAGTTGCCATCTCTCCAACGGGATATACCATGCTTATGGAAGTCAACCTGGAAAAGTCGTCCATGACTATTCCAAAAACTCTTCGATAGGAAGATCTAACAAAGAACCCCATCTGGAAGCTTCAAAGAGAAACAACCCCTGTTAGAAGACATAGCATAGAGGCATCAATCACCGAATTTCCTAATGGAGATGTCGAAATTCAATTTAACACGGAAGCTCCATATCCAAGGATAAATGAGATATTGAGCAGTCGTCCAAGCACATCTTCAATCAGATCTGAAAACTCGTTTTCAGGATCTTTTAGAAGATCTGGGTCAACTAGAGCAACGGTGAATTTCTCTCAAACAATCCCCAATGTTCATTACGAAAAAGAAGACGGATCTCTCTCTCCTACCCAATCTGATATGGAAAGGAGAACCGAACCAGTCTACAACCAAATCAATATCATCAATCGAGATACTACTGATGACAAAAGATTTGAAGAATACTACATCAAATATCTTCAAATGTGGGTTAAAGCTAATCCAGAAACCAGAAAACCCATTCTTCAAGAACAAGAATTCATCAGCAGGATGAAGCAAAGCGAAAGAGCCAAAAATGAAGCTCTTGTCAAGAAACTTCGTGAAGATGGCCAAATTGCAATGATCAGAGGATCGACAGTTTGGGTCACGGGAAGTGGCAAAGAGATAGCTTCCAACTATCCACCAGAAGAAGAAGCTATTTTTCCTCATCCTATTGTCCCTGCCATCAAGATGGTCTCTTCCCCCTACAAGACCATCGATGAAGATAAGGTTCAAAAGGTTGGAGTTCGTGAAATCAAGAGCATCCAACATCAACTCAATTACACAAACAAGGTCCTTTCTACAGTCTCTAAAGCAGTAGAAAGAATTGAAAATCCAGGGTTCTCAACCAAGAGCAAGCATCCTGAGATCCCTCGACCAGATCCTAATCAACCGATCTTTCAGCCTAACAGCTTTAATATCGAAAAACTCAAAGATGATAATTCAGACTACCTAGCTGAAATCAACAAGCGTCTTGCCGCAATTTCCATTAACAAAGAGCCGCAGAAGCCGATGGAAAGTAATAAAATCTCAGCAAGCAGAGCCGAGAACTCAAAAGGAATCAATATGATTAAAAATGATTCCTTGCCTCAAGCTTCTACTTCGAAGATTCTTCCAGTAGCTCAAAGGGTAGATATGAAAAATCACTATCCACAACCATCGCCTCCCGATCTGGGATGGGATGATCTCCATCATGAGAAACATACTTATGATGGTATGTCCTTAGTTACTTGGAATATCGACGGATATTCTGAAGCTCAAATGATGAATACGTTTCAAGAAATGTTACTGGCTGCATCTGCCTTCAGCGCCAGAAAGACCATTCTTGAAACAGTCCAAATCCTCATTTCCGGTTTCATAGGAAATCTAAGGAGCTGGTGGCACAATCAACTGACTGAGCAAGATAGATACCGCATCTTAACTGCCAGCAGAACAGTTGTCAAAACCGAAAACATTTCTACTCCTGTCCAAGTCGAAGAATCGGACATGGTCAATCAATTGATCTACACAATGACAAAGCACTTCATTGGTAGTACTCAAATCCATTTTAATCTTGCGACGGAGTCCCTTCTCGGATTGCGATGTCACAATATGAGTAGATACAAATGGTATAAAGATACGTTCATGGCACGACTTTATACCCTGACAACATGCGAAGCCGACATCTGGAAGCAAAAGTTTGTCGAAGGACTTCCGTATTACATCTCTAAAAAGTTCTATCAAACGGTGGCAACTGATTCAGTTACCAAACAGATAGATTGGGCTGGATTAACCTACAGAGACATCTCAGCCACAATTCAAGCCTTATGCATTAATCTCTGCATAGACAATAAGCATACAACAAAGGTGATTAAAGATTCCGACTACCGAAAGGAATTAGGCACCTTCTGCAAACAATACGGTTTTAGTCAAGGACCGAAGGAAGACAAGAAGAAAAAGAAAAGGTCTTCATCTAAAAGACTCTTTAGCAGAAGCAAAGCTAAAGATCCTGAATTTCCTAGAAGAAAAAGGAAATACTATCCCAGAAGAAAAGGCAAAAAACATTCTTCTTCAAAGACCAAAACGGTAGTTTGCTACAAGTGCAACCGTAAAGGTCATTACTCCAGCAATTGTCCTCTGAAGGATAAGATCAATGCATTGACTATGGATGAAGAGACCAGACAATCTCTTATCTATGCCATAAGATCAGACAATGATACATCTTCTCAAACCGATTCTTCTTCTGAAGAAGATTGTATCAACATTCTCAACGACGAAGGTTCCTCTAGTGAAGAAGCCTTCTATTTTCAAGACAGTTCAAGCGATGATGAAGGAGCAATTCCTTGCACAGGAAAATGTGCTAGAGAATGCTCAGGTCATATCAACGTTATTACAAAAGATCAGGAGACTCTATTCGATCTCATAGAACAGATCCCTGATGAAGATTCAAAGCAAACCTGCCTTCTCAAGCTCAGACAAAGTTTAGAAGAGCAGAATCCTCAAAAGGCAATTCAAAGTCTGATTATGTATTCTTTCCAGGATATATTAAATCGTATCAAAAGAGAAGCAAATAAGCCAATTCAAATTGAGGACCTTCATCATGAAGTAAAAGGTCTTAAGAGGGAGGTTGCTGATAATAGGCAACGTCTTTCATATCTTGAACAAACCTTCCAAGCATTTCAAGAAATTCAAATCACTAAGGAATTCCCTGGAACTTCTTCAAACAATCCCGAAAGACATTTTACGGGAAAAGCATTGCTGATCGAAGAACCCGGAGAAACCGGTAGTATCAACTATATCAGCAAAGTCCAGAATCAGAAATGGATGTCAAAAATAGTCTTTAAAATCAAGGACTTCCAACTCGAGGCTCTCTCACTGATCGATTCAGGAGCATATCAAAATTTTATACAAGAAGGACTTGTTCCTTCAAAGTATTTCGAAAAAACAAAGGAATCATTATCCAGTTCAAATTATCCAAGGTGCACATTTGCAAAGGAGATGTGTGCCTAGTCAACACATTCATTTTGGTTAAGAACCTTAATGAAGGAATCATTTTGGGAACT